>CM039473.1:30560315-30590673 GCA_022433065.1 Begonia loranthoides | reverse complement strand
TAGTTTTCCCACATTGTCTTATTCTATTGATTTCAATAAGCCACCTTAATAGAAGATGGATATTTTAAGTCTATCGAAACTTAAAATTGAGCTAAGAGCTCAAGCTTTCCCCCATTGTCTTTTTCTATTCAATTTTCCCGCATTTTCTTGAATAGAACCATTACAGAATAGAAAGAAACCCTTTTCACTTCAAAGAAAAGGTAAAACAGTTGAGATCCCAAAATCAATGTCGCTGGAGGGAAGTAATCCAATATGCTCATAGAATACGAATTCCATGATAGCATTCGATAACTTGAATAGAAAGTGTAAATGATGGCAAGAAAAAAAATGCCGAATAACATACTTCAAACGAAACAAAAGGATCGAAATTGGAACGTCAGCGAGATTATTTAAAAGTGATTAAGAGAAGAATGAAAATGTACCCATTGCTGCGAGCGACATTGTCTGGAGTTGAAAGCAGAAACAGACCTAATCGGGGCGTGACAGAGGAAGAGAGAAGAAAAGAAAAATGAGCTTCTTGTTTGTTGGGTCGAGGAAATACGAAATAAAAAGTGAAAAAATCAAGAAAATGATCGTTTCCTTCCGACAGAGATTTCTACAGATATATTCAGGAATGAAACGGCCATTGTTCATCAGGATCTCACGTTCGCTCCGTCGTAGAAGTGGAAGCGCTGAATAGTCGCTTACCGAATCATCGGTGCTGATGTGTCACATCACTATTGGTCGAATGAGAAGAGAGGTTTCCCATCAATTTTCCCGCTGATTCTGTTGCACCCACTTCCCCTGAGGAGGAGCATTGCTTCTTTCTCTGATCAATTCATTGTGTTTTTAAAAGAAGATTTCAAAGAAGCGTGCTTCTTAGATCAACATGATTTATCCTACAAGTTTTCTCTTCTGGTTGGATTCCAGGTTCGATTGTAATAAGAAGGGAAAAGGACAAATCAACCATCGTAGTTTTAGGTCAATGACAAGTCAACCACTGTGGTTTAAATCTTAACAAGTTAACCACTAACGTATGAAAAAATGACGAATCTACCATCGCAGTCACGTTTTCGGTTAAAACATAGTCAGGACGCCGCGGCGGCGTCCTAGGACACTGCAGCGGCGTTCTAAGAAACCGCGGCGACATGTCGAGCAAACCGCGGCGGCATCCTGCATTTTTTAGGGTTAAAAATGTTTGATCGCAAGTTTGAGGGCTTAAACGATTAATTTAGGACTTGAAAACGGGGGTCATGAAATAAATTACATGACAGGTCGTAGATCTTTGAGAGAGCTTCAATTTGATACCTTCTGCTTACAATTCCGACAGTCGTAGCGAAAGTTATGGTCGTTTGAAGTTGAATAGGTCGAAAATCTAATAAAAACTGTGAATTTGTCAGGACGCCGCCCTAAAATTCGTCATGACGCCGCTGGGGCGTCCTAAAATTTGGCAGGACGCCGCCGCGGTGTCCTGGGACACTGTAGCGGCGTCTTACATAGTTTAGAATTAAAACTATTAAAATTCGGCGATTTAACAATTTTAACCCTAAACTATATAAGCCGCCGGGACGCCGCGGCGGCGTCCTACCAAATTTTAGGACGCCGCAAACACCGGGGCGACATCCCAATTGATTTTAACGCCGATGATAACTGTGATGATTGATTTGTCATTTACACATACGTCAATAGTTAACTTGTTAAAATTTATAATACAATAGTTGACTTGCCATTAATTTAAAAATATGATTTGTCATTTTTCTTAAGAAACATGTTAAGTGGTCCAACGACCAAGGATTATCGGCGGCGGTGATGTGATATGATATGACACAGACAGAAAGCTGTCCTCTTTTTTGCTATGCTTTATGTCCTCATTTGCTATATACCATGTCATTCGCATTTCTTCATTAAATGAGATGCTGCTTTCCGTATTGTTCGCTTTGATTGAGATTTCATGGCATGGGGTCCATCTTGTTTTGATCAAAACACTTTCATCCCTTATTGTCGCACGATTGTCGTGATAATCTGAGAATCCGGGGTTGACTCCTGTTCTACTCACTATTTCTTCTTTCTTTGTCTTTCGTTCATAAAGGTAATAAATTGGGAAGAAAAAACATATCTTGTTATTTTTCTGATCGATGGATAGTTGCTATATCTAGTTTAGAACAGGAAGACCGAACCGAGAAATGTGTCTAAGGTATAAAGGTGATAACTTTATATAAAAGAAAATGATCTTTTTATTTTGGTGATTAATGGGTTACTGGCAAATCTAGAATTTAATAATGGAAGTATGAGATGGGAGGAACGGCGATGTCAGATGTGAATTGTCGAGGTCAACGTAAGAGGAGGGGCGACGATATAAATTGCCCTCTCTGTCTACCTCGCTCTCACGCCAACACACGCACTCCAAAGTGAAATTGCTTTTGTCTGAAATCGATATGGGTGAGATCCGAGCCTGCGCACAGACGCCGGCGATCTTCTTCTTTGCTTTGCTTCTCAGTTCTTCAGTTCACTCCTTCTACCTCCCCGGCGTCGCTCCACGCGATTTCAAAACTGTGCGCTTCATAATCATACTCTTCTCTATTTTCTTGCTTTTCGCCCTTTTTTGAGCTATTGATCCTTCTTTTATTCACTTTCTAGCTTCTTTCTGTATTTTTGCTCCATATATTAGCTGAATTGCAGTGATATCTCTGATCTAGTGTGTTCCTATTGGATCTAGGGTTTTTGCTGTTTGATCCATCCTTGTATTGCTCCATGTTATGGTAAATCTGTAGAATTTTTATACTCGTGTGATTTGTTCGAGTTCGGAGATTGCAGTCGGGGTGACTTGATGGGTTCGAGCAATCTTGACTTTCATTTCCATCGACTTTAATTGTTCTGTTTGAGTGTCTTAGGATATTCAACTCATAGCATGGCCATCAAGAACATTGAATATATTCATAGTCCTTCGTTTATTTCTCTCTTATTCCTAAACCTCTTTGATTTGTTGTTCCTTCTTTTACGAGCAGGGTGAACCTCTTTCGGTCAAAGTGAACAAATTGTCATCTATAAAAACACAACTTCCATATGATTACTATTATTTAGATTATTGCAAGCCAGATCCAATTGAGAACAGTGCAGAAAATCTGGGCGAAGTTCTTCGTGGTGACCGCATTGAGAATTCCAGATATTCTGTATGTTGTTCTTCTCTTTGTGTATTCCATTAGTAGAAAAGTTTTACTTGTAGAATCTGGTTTTTGTAAAAGAAAAACTAATTTAATGAGCTTTATCCCAGTTCAAAATGAGGGAGGAGCAGTCCTGTACTGTTGTATGTAAAGCCGATCTGACTGCCGAGTCTGCCAAGAATTTCAAGGAGAAAATTGACGATTATTATCGAGTAAACATGTAAGTAATGGAAATAACCTTGTCCTATGTGTGATTTCATGATTTTGTGTATGTATGTTTGTGCTCGTTTTCTTTTTTCTTTATAAGAAACGTTGTATACTAATAAAAAGAAGATATAAGAGAAGAGAAGTAAGAGAGGGGAAGAACTATTCTGGGAAAAAAACCATTGCTTAATTTAAAGCAATTTCTCTCCAATAAGAGAGAACTAAACTAAAAAGATGAATCATAAAAACTTAAAACAATAGACCCGCTTAACAACAGTAAAATTAATATTGCCCCAAAGATCGATAACCGATTCTTTGTCGTCGAAGATAATAACACTGTGATCTTAACATGTGTCCTTGTGGTGTTCGCGATTTTCATTATTTGTTTCCCGATGTGCGTCAAAGGCATGGTTTTGGGCAGGTTACAATGCGAGTGAACTTAGAATCGTAATGATTAAAACTTATTCTCTCAATGCTCAAAGTTTTACCTTTCTCCTTCTACATTCATTCAGGATTTTAGATAACCTTCCGGTTGCTGTACTTCGACCAAGGAGAGATGGTCAGGGAACAGCCTATGATAATGGTTTCCTTGTTGGGTTCAAAGGCAATTATGCTGGGGTAACTTCAGTTTGCTATATCTGAGAAAAAAGAATGTTGCCAAATTCTACTAATTAATGCCTTTGTCTGCTTGCAGAGTAAAGATGAAAAGTATTTCATCAACAACCACTTGAGCTTTAGAGTCATGTATCATGAGGATCCCGACAGTGATTTGGCTCGAATAGTCGGGTTTGAAGTTGCACCAATCAGGTTTTTCAAATATTTTCTTCTGCTTATATTTACTTTTTTATTGTCTTTTTCAAAGCAAAAGAAGCCAGTAATGAGATTCTATACTTGAATTCACTTCGAAAGTAATATTGTTGCATGCTTTACGTCTTTGCGTTCTTTAGTTTGTAACAAAATATTTGTTTTATTTGTTCCAAAATAATTAAGTTGTTTTCTTTATCTTTTTCTCGTTTGACCGACAGCGTTAATCATGATTACAAGGAGTGGGATGAGAAGAACCCCAAGGTAACGACATGCAATAAAGACAGCAAAAATTTAATGCAAGGGAGTACAGTACCCCAAGAAGTTGACAAAGATAAGGCAGTTGTCTTTACATATGATGTTTCCTTTAAGGTATTTTTGTTGAGCTTATATAGAAGTTATTGTTGGTATGCTTTTCCTTTGAATGATGGTGGGTTAGAAATAAACGACCTCTGGTCTTTCTTCAGAAAAGTGATATCAAATGGGCTTCCCGATGGGACACATACCTTCTTATGAATGACGATCAGATCCACTGGTTCTCCATCATCAACTCTCTTATGATTGTCCTCTTCCTTTCCGGCATGGTAGCCATGATAATGATGAGAACTCTGTACAGAGATATTGCTAACTACAATCAGTTGGAAATCCAAGATGAAGCTCAGGAAGAAACGGGATGGAAACTTGTTCATGGAGACGCATTTCGACCGCCTAGAAATTCTGGCTTACTAAGTGTTTATGTGGGTACCGGAGTTCAAATATTCGGAATGACACTTGTCACTATGATATTCGCTCTGTTGGGTTTTCTCTCTCCTTCCAACCGAGGTGGTCTCATGACTGCGATGGTCCTCCTCTGGGTTTTCATGGGCTTATTCGCTGGTTACTCCTCAGCACGGTTGTACAAAATGTTCAAGGGTAACGAGTGGAAGAGGAATACTCTAAAAACCGCCTTCATGTTTCCTGGCATTCTCTTCGCGTTATTCTTTGTACTAAACGCTTTGATTTGGGGAGAGCGGTCTTCGGGAGCTGTACCGTTCGGGACAATGTTTGCTCTCGTTTGCTTATGGTTCGGAATTTCAGTCCCTTTGGTATTCGTGGGTAGTTATTTGGGATTTAAAAAGCCGCCAATCGAAGATCCCGTAAGGACAAACAAAATTCCGAGGCAAATCCCGGAGCAATCATGGTACATGAAACCTGTCTTCTCAATTCTCATTGGGGGCATTCTACCGTTTGGGGCCGTCTTTATCGAGCTTTTCTTCATCTTGACATCAATATGGCTGAACCAGTTCTACTACATCTTTGGCTTCCTTTTTATAGTGTTCATAATCCTTCTAATCACTTGTGCTGAAATTACAATCGTGCTTTGCTACTTCCAGTTATGCAGTGAAGACTATCACTGGTGGTGGAGATCTTACTTGACTTCAGGTTCCTCTGCTCTCTACCTTTTCCTCTACTCACTCTTCTACTTTTTCACCAAGTTGGAAATTACCAAGTTTGTTTCGGGTGTCCTTTACTTTGGCTACATGATAATTGTTTCGTACGCTTTCTTTGTTTTAACGGGTACCATCGGCTTCTCTGCGTGTTTATGGTTTATTCGTAAGATCTATTCATCTGTCAAGATCGATTGATCGCTATACAAACACAAAAGGCGGGCTAGAGCACATAATTTTACAAGGCATCAAAGAAAGCGGGAGACATTGTGTAAGGGAAAACGGGTCTCTTTAGGTTCTGATTAGTCTGACTTTGGAAAGATGTATGAGAATGATCTTATGTTTTGGTTACTGTTATAACGAAGGATTTCTGATAGATAAATGGCTTCGAAATCATGAATATAGACTGCTTTCATTACTTTTTAATGCTCAAAACAAAAAAGTTGGCCATACCACACAATTTTACGAGGCATGGAAGAAAGCGGGAGGCATGTGTAAAAGGAAATCGGTGTTTTTTGGTTCTGGTTAGTCGGACTTTGGAAAGATGTATTCGAATGTTTTAGTTACTGTTATAACGAAGGATCTCCGATAGATGAACAACTCAGAAATCATGAAGATAGACTGCTTTCATTTATGTTTAATGCTCAAATTAGGAACTAAATAAGCTTTATCACAATCTAGTCATTCGAATATCCGGCTCCCTACTATCTCAAGTTTCTATATATAAAAACTTGAACTAAGTAATTTCTTTTTTTAATTCTCGTACTTCATAACCACTGACCCTGGCCAAACTCTACTAATATATTGATCCTTATAATTATAGGACCAATGTTGAACGTATATTCTAATTAGTTACTAGGGAAAGATTTGCCATAACATAAAGCTCGAGTGTTTATATCTATGTTTGAAGGCTAAATGGTGAGGACCAAATCCGGATTTTACTGGGTTGACCCGACTACTACTTCCATATGAACTGAAACCTCAAACTGAGGTCGTGGAAGTGACTCCCCCCCAAAACAAAACCGCAAGAAGCCTTGGAAGCTCTGTCTCCCAAGCGCACAGGACTCTCCCCTGCCCCTTCCGGAGAAGGCCTTTTCGGCCGACTTCCTCAGTCCGTGATCCAGGAAATTCTTCGTCGCCTCCCTTTCTCCTCCGTTTTTCGGTGCAGGTGCGTATCCAAGTCGTGGCTTTCTCTTACCACCTCTCCTTATTTCATCCAAAGTTGGGAGCTTTATCACGCTTCTTTCCTCAAGGATTCCCCGCTCGGGCTTTTCCTTCGGAATTCCACCTTTGGCGAAAGAAAGTACTTCGTTTGCCCTAGGGTACCCGAAATCAAGTTTTCTGGATTTTCTCTCCATTTTCTTCCTGCGATTCGCTCGTCCGTATCCGACCCCATCCATGTAATAGGTTCCTGTGAGATCTACTATTGTGCTGCAACAGAGATCACTTTCAGAAGAATTACTTCGTAGTCAACCCCATCACTCGGCAATGGATTGGCCTTCCTCTCACTCTTCGGCGGCTCCGTTATGTCCTTGCCGGCTTTGTTTGCGAGCCCGCCTCCATTCCGGAGGCCAGGAAGGGAGGAGAGTTGCGATACAGCGTGATGAGAATTCTCGTCTTCCCAGAATCAAAAACTGAATTTAATGTGGAGATATTCTCGTCCGAGGATGGGCAGTGGAATGACTATGACATGACGTGTGCGGAGGGGCTGGACACAGCATCGTGGAGGAAAAGCGCTGTAGCTTGCAATGGGAGTTTGTATTGGCAATTCGGCATGGGCGGAGTAAAAGTCATGGAATTGGATCCATTTAACCCCAAGAAAAAAGGGATTCGCGTAATTCATGTTGCCCCCGAGAGGTTTGACACAGCTCCAGGAGACTATAAGCTTGGAATATGTCAAGGCAAATTGAGAATGTCTGAGGTGGTATGGTATTGGGATATTGATGACGAAGAAGTTTTACAGATTAATATTTGGGAACTAGAGGAGGAGGCCAAATGGCGGTTGGTGCTGGTGGTTCCGTTGCAACAAATACTGGCTCCCAACTCCTGGATTGTACATTCCGAGGATACCAACTCTTGGATTGTACATCCCGAGAATACCGGAAGATTGACACTGAAGTCTTTGGCTTTCCACCCCTGCGACGGAGACATCATTTACTTCCAAGACACTCTGATGCAGAAGGTTATTTGCTGCAACTTGAAGAGGATGAGCTTGGAAATTGTGGGTGGCTATGATTTGAACGCATCGTATCGCAGCTGCGTTGATGCCTTTCCATTTCCAGCGCCATGGTGGCCAACCCCTGTTCCTGCCTTGCCGAAGCCGGGCACATAGGTGTAGATCTTAAATAATATTAGTTTTTATTCTTCTGTTACTTAATCATCACAACTGCTTTCATTTTGTTTTTCTGAAAGTTATGCCTATGAAAAGTTTGTTATTTATTCTTCTCATAATTTCTTGTTTCTCTTGATCTGTTTGTATTACTTGCTTTAATTCTTAATTTCGTTTTCATTTTTGTTCTTTGTAATGCATTTTGAAATTTAAACTTGTCATTTACATGTTCAACTGCTTAACCATGGTCGTTCTAGTTACTGTGTTTGTTATCATGCTCTGTCCCATTTAAAGTAAAGAACATGTATTGAAGATTATTAGAGTTCGGTGTTATCTGAATTTGTGTTAGATTGGATCGTTTTTCACCCGTGTTAGGAATCTCTGTATATGTAGAGTTTCTAGTTTTATGTATAAATATATGTTTTGAGTCGCAAAACTCATTCTACTGATTTTCATAGTTAATTTTTCTTTTTTAACTGTGGTTTTTTACATGGTGAATCTACTTGTGTGATTTGTTCGAGTTTGGAGATTGCAGTCGGGGTGGCTTGATGGGTTAGAGCAATCTTGACTTTCATTTCTTATCGACTTTAATTGTTCTGTTTGAGTGTCTTAGGATATTTAACTTGTATTATGGCCATCAACAAGAACATTGAATAAATTGATTAGTCCTTCGATTATTTCTGTCCCATTCCTAAACCTCATTGATTTGTTGTTCCTTCTTTTACGAGCAGGGTGAACCTCTTCCAGTCAAAGTGAACAAATTGTCATCTATTAAAACACAACTTCCATATGGTTACACTATTATTTAGATTACTGCAAGCCAGAACCAATTGAGAACAGTGCAGAAAATCTGGGCGAGGTTCTTAGTGGTGACTGCATTGAGAATTCCAGATATTCTGTGTATTCTATTAGTATTGTACATGAAAAGTGTTACTTATACAACTAATTTATTGAGCTTTATCCCAGTTCAAAATGAGGGAGGAGCAGTGATGCGTGCACGGGTTGCTGACGCACGTGATAGATGAACGCAACGCTTTTCACTTCCTTGGATGAGGACGCGGCTGCAAATTTCTTTCGTGATATAACTCACACGAAAGAGACTTTGGATATAACTCACCAAAGGATTCTTTGGATATCACTCACCAAAGGAAGAAAAAGATTTCTACAATTCCCGAAAAGCAAAAGTTTTCTTTTATCAAAATTCAACAACTGTTTACCATATAAAATTAGGTGGCTTTATATAGTCTTTTACAAACATAAATTAAAAAAAAAACTAAATAAAAAATAACTTAAATAAGTGGATCTAGATCTCCTAGATAAGTGGATCTAGATCACTTAGATAAGTGAATTTTTTTTAAATATTATCTTAAGAGATAATATCTTTCTCTTTCTTCAATATCTTTTGGTTGCGATTTTTGATCGATTTAAAAAGTTTCCTTGATCTTTGACTTGATAGCTTTTAATTGAATTCAAATTTGCATCATCCTCTCTGGGTTTTTGAGGATTTGATCCCAAATCTTTTTTTTTTTTTATCTTTGATTTGATATCTTTCGATGAATTCAAATTGACATCATCAATTATTCTCTTGATATTCCACTTATGTTTGATCTTCATAATATTCTTTGAGCTTTGATAAATAATTGAATAGTCTCATTTCACATCAAGCAGTCCTGTATCGTTGTTTGTAAAGCTGATCTGAATGCCAAGTCTGCCAAGAATTTCAAGGAGAAAATTGACGATTATTTTCGAGTAAACATGTAAGGAATGGATATAAACCTTATCCTATGTGTGATTTCATTAATTGTGTGTGCTTACGTTTTTTCACTTCTTTATAAGAAACGCAGTATATTAATAAAAAGAAAATACAAGAGAAGAGATGTAAGAGAGGGGAAGAACCATTCTCGGGAAAACCCATCACTTAATTTAAAGTAATTTTTCTCAAATGACAGAGATCTAAAATAAAAAGATAAATCATAAAAAGCTTGGAAACAATAGACCCGCTTAGCAATACTGATATTAATATTGCCCCAAACATGGATAGCTGACTCTTTGTCGTCAAAGATAATAACATTGTGATCTTAGCATTGTTAGCCTAAGAGTGTTAGGCATATTCATATTTGATGATGAGCAATTTAACTAAAATGTAAAAGTTGTTTATGCATTGATCTTATAATTATTTTTTTTTTATGTTTAAATTGGAAAGACCCTTGATCAAGGGTATTGGGATTGTTTAACATGTTTCTCTAAGTCTATGCAGTGATATGGAAGATTTGTATAACTTAGAGGATGCGTCTCGTACAAAATTAAAATGTTATGTACACATGCGGACGCCGATTGATGAAGAGCGGATGGCGTGGAGGAGTCCTCAAGTGCAAACTGTGTTGCAGCGGACGTTGCGGACGCCATTTCGAGTCGTCCGATTTGAATCTGTAATGTCAAAGATTCACGCGGACGAATCACACGGACCAGGCTGACACCATTTAGCGTCCGCGTCCCTTCAGCAGAGCAGACGGAAGATAAAATAGAGGACGCCAATTTTTGGCATCCCCTCAAGTATTGCATGCCATCGGATGGAGCGGACGCCACGGACGCCATTTCCAGTCGTCCGATTTGCCTCTGTCCATTTTGGTGTTCCACGCCGACGATGCATGCGGACGAGGCGCACGCCAGTTTTTGCGTCCGATTTGCCTCTGTCTTTTTTGGTGATCAAAGCGGACGATACGTGCGGACGGTGCGGGCGGTAGATTGGCGTCCGCAAGTACGCAGATTTCAGCAACGGCTAGTTTCCAATGGTCGGTTGCGGACTGTTAGCCTAAGTGTGTTAGGCCTATTTATATTTTGATGATGAGCAATTTAACTAAAGTGTAAAAGTTGTTTATACATTGAATTTTATAATTATCTTTTTTTGTGTTTAAATTGGAAATACCCTTGATCAAGGGTGTTGAGATTGTTTAATATGTTTCTCTAAGTCTATGCAGTGATATGGAAGATTTGTATGACTTAGAGGATGCGTCTCGTGCAAGATTGAAGTGCTATGTAGACATGCGGACGCCGTTTGATGAAGTGCGGATGGCGTGGAGGCGTCCTCAAGAAGAAAAATCAGCTTCCCAGTGCAATCTGTTTTAGAGCAGACGTCGCGGACGTAGCGGACGCTAGAGCAAGTCGTCCGATTTGAATCTGCCATTTTGAAGATTCATGCGAACGTGTCACACGGACGAGGCATATGCCATTTAGCGTCCGCGTCCCTTCAGCGTAGCGGACGAGAGAAGAAGCTGAGGACGCTGGCGTCCCCACATGGACTGAACGTCCCCTGGTATCGCAGACGCTACGGACGCCAATCCGTGTCGTCCAATTTGAATCTGTCTTTCAGGAGTTCGTCGCGGACGTTTCACGCTGACAATGCGGACGCTGGATTTGGCGTCCGATTTGCCTCTGTCAATTTTGGTGATCAACGCGGACGATGCACACGGACGCTGCAGAAGTGGAAATGGCATCCGCAAACACACAGATTTCAGCAACGGCTAACTTCCAACAGTCGGCTTGCGGACGATCCTAAAGAGGTTGAGGACGTCTACATTGGGAAAGTTTATATATAGTTGGATTTTGAAGAAGGAAGAGAATGAAGCGATATTAAGCGAAGCTCTGTCGAATTTCTGACTCAACTATTGTGCAAGAATTTGAGTAGTAAACACATCCTCCAAAATACTTGAGAGAGATATTTTGATTGTTGTGAGGATTGGTGTATTTAGAGCTTGAATATTTTTCCGTGAAAAAAATTGTAATCGAGTAAAGGGTAACGCCCTCCGAATCAGTTTGTTGTAACGGTTCGATTGACACCCGTTCAAGATCAATCATTTGTACCCGGACGCGGTTAGTGGAATATACCTTGAAGGGAAGACCTTGAAGCGCGGACGTAGGCGTGCTTTGCCAAACCGCGTTAACAACTCGGTGTCACAATTTCTAACTCTATCTCTTGTATTACATATCATATTGTGATTTTATTGTGCCTAAATTAATATTGGTTAGAAAAATTGTTATTGCACGAAATTGATTAAATAACCTAATTCACCAATCCTTTTAGGTTAATTCGATCCTACACGGACGATCCTAAAGGTGTTGAGGATGTCCGCACCGTGCAAGTCTATAAAAGGAATGTGTGCTGAAGAGAAGACTAACGAAGCGATATTAAGCGAAGCTCTGCCAAATTTCCGACTCAACATTTTTGTACGAAATTGAGTGATAAAACATCCTCCAAAGTGCTTGTGTGAGATCATTGAATTTTTGGAAGGATTGTTGTATTTGTGAGAGCTCAACATTTTCCGAGAGAAAATTAAGTTATTGTAAAGGTTCGATTGACACCCGTGCAAGTTCAATCAATTGTAACCAGATGTGGTTAGTTGAATACATCTTCAAGGGAGGACCTTGAAGCGCGGACGTAGGTGTGCTTTGTCAAACCGCGTTAACAACTCGGTGTCAAGATTTCTAATCCTATCTCTTATATTATTTGTCTTACTGTGATTGCTTTGTGATTAAATTGACATTAGTTAGAAAAATTATTATCGCACGAAATTTATTAAATAACCTAATTCACCCCGCCTTTTAGGTTAATTTCGATCCTACAAACATGTGTGCTTGTACTGTACACGTTTTTCATTATTTGTTTCCCTGTGTGCGAGGAAGGCATGGTTTTGGGTTGGTTACCATACGAGTGAATTTAGAATCGTAATGACCAAAATTTATTCTCTTGATGCTCAAAGTTTTGCCTTTCTCCTTCAACATTCATTTAGGATTTTAGATAACCATCCGGTTGCTGTTCTTCGACGAGGGAGAGCTAGTCAGGGAATAGCCTATGATAATGGTTTCCTTGTTGGGTTCAAAGGCAATTATGCAAGGGAATACATTACCACCCCAAGAGGTTGACAGAGATAAGGCAGTTGTCTTTACATATGATGTTTCCTTTAAGGTATTTTTGTTGAGCTTATATAGAAGTTCTTGTTGTTATGCTTTTCCTTTGAACGATGGTGGGATAGAAATAAACGACCTCTGGTCTTTCTTTAGAAAAGTGATCAAATGGGCTTCTCGATGGGACACATACCTTCTCATGAACGACGATCAGATCCACTGGTTCTCCATCATCAACTATCTGATGATTTTCCTCTTCCTTTCCGGCATGGTAGTCATGATAATGATGAGAACTCTGTACATAGATATTGCTAACTACAATCAGTTGGAAATCCAAGATGAAGCTCAGGAAGAAACGGGATGGAAACTTGTTCATGGAGACGCATTTCGACCGCCTAGAAATTCTGGGTTACTAAGTGTTTATGTGGGTACTGGAGTTCAGATATTCGGGATGACACTTGTCACTATTCGCTCTATTGGGTTTTCTCTCTCCTTCCAACCGAGGCGGTCTCATGACTGTGCTGGTCCTCCTCTGGGTTTTCATGGGCTTATTCGCCGGTTACTCCTCAGCACGGTTGTACAAAATGTTCAAGGGTAATGAGTGGAAGAGGAATACTCTGAAAATAGCCTTCATGTTTCCTGGTATTCTCTTTGCGATATTCTTTGTACTAAACGCTTTGATTTGGGGAGAGCCGTCTTCGGGAGCTGTACCATTTGGGACAATGTTTGCTCTCGTTTGCTTATGGTTCGGAATTTCAGTCCCTTTGGTCTTCGTGGGTAGTTATTTGGGATTTAAAAAGCCGTCAATCGAAGATCCTGTGAAGACAAACAAAATTCCAAGGCAAATCCCGGAGCAATCATGGTACATGAAACCTGTTTTCTCGATTCTCATTGGGGGCATTCTACCATTCGGGGCCGTCTTTATCGAGCTTTTCTTCATCTTGACATCGATATGGCTGAACCAGTTCTACTACATTTTTGGCTTCCTTTTTATAGTGCTCATAATCCTTGTAATCACTTGTGCTGAGATTACAATCGTGCTTTGCTACTTCCAATTATGCAGTGAAGACTATCACTGGTGGTGGAGATCTTACTTGACTTCAGGCTCCTATGCACTCTACCTTTTCCTCTACTCACTCTTCTACTTTTTCACCAAGTTGGAAATTACCAAGTTTGTTTCGGGCGTCCTTTACTTCGGCTACATGATAATTGTTTCGTACGCTTTCTTTGTCTTAACGGGTTCCATCGGCTTCTCAGCATGTTTCTGGTTTGTCCGTAAGATCTATTCGTCTGTTAAGATCGACTGATGTCTATACGATAAAAAAAGCTGGCTAGACCACACAATCTTACAAGGCATGGGAGAAAGCAGGAGATGTGTGTAAGAGGAAACCGGTCTCGGGTTGGTCACTCCTGAAAGATGTATTCAAATGATCCTTTTGTTTTGGTAACTGTTATAGCGAAGAATCTTTGATGACCGACTCCGAAATCATGAACATAGGCTGTGTTTATTTCTTTTTAACTCTCAAATTAGGAATTCAAGAAGCTTTTTCAGTGTTTATTGATTTAACAGTCATGTTAGTTGAATATCTAAATAAGTAGTCTCAACGGAAGATCATGGCAGGGGTATTTACTCTGCTTTGCTCATGTCCGCATGGGATGCATACAGCCAAGAACTTGATTGAGCACAGGGATATGTGTTTTTATTTTTGTTTTACGAGGTTCGAATGTTTTGGGACGATGGGAAATCAATCACTAATATAGAACATAGGACACTTTTTTATATCTAAGCATACGAGTTTCTAGCAATTCCTCGTAATTCAATTTTCATATATGATATTTCCTTTGACTATTTTAAGTCTTTATACGTAAATTTCACTAATTAAGTAACTTTCTTTTTATAATCTTCTTACTTCTTAACTTATCACCCTCGCCAAACGCTATTACTATATTAATCGATATAATTATAGGACCACTGTTTGATGTATATTTTAATTTATACACTTTGACTTGTTGACAACAAGATTATAGTCAAGTAAATTAGTTACTACGTTATGATTTGCCATAACATCGAGCTCGAGTGTTAGTGTTTATATCTAGGACCAAATCTGGATCTTACTGGGTTGGCCCGATTACCCCTTCCATATGATCCGAAACCTCAAACTGAGGTCAATTGGAATTGACTCCCCTTCGAAACAACACTGCAAGTCTGCAAGGTGCTATGGAAGCTCTGTCTCCCAAGAGCACAGGACTCTCCCCTGCCCCTTCCGGAGAAGAACGCCTTTTCGACCGACTTCCTCAATCCGTGATCCAGGAAATCCTTCTCCGCCTCCCTTTCTCCTCCGTTTTTCGGTGCAGGTGCGTATCCAAGCCATGGCTTTCTCTCACCACCTCTCCTTATTTCATCCAAAGTTGGGAGCTTTATCACGCTCCTTTCCTCAAGGATCCCCCGCTCGGGCTTTTTATTCGGAATTCCCTAGGGTATCCGAAATCAAGTTTTCTGGATTTTCTTTCGATTTTCTTCCTGAGATTCACTCGTACGTATACGACCCCATCCACGTGGTAGGTTCCTGCGAGGATCTACTATTGTGCTGCAACAGAGATCACTTTCAGAAGAATTACTTCGTAGTCAACCCCATCACTCGGCAATGGATTGGCCTTCCTCTCACTCTTCGGCAGATCCGTTCTGGCATCGTCGGCTTCGTGTGCAAGCCCGCCTCCATTTCGGAGGCCAGGAATGGAGGAGAGTTGCGATATAGAGTGGTGAGAATTCCCGTCTTCTTAGAAACTGAATTTAATGTGGAGATATTCTCGTCCGAGGATGGCAGTGGAACGACTATAACATGACGTGGGCGGAGGGCCTGTACATAGCACCGTGGAGGAAAAGTCGTTGTAGCTTGCAATGGGAGTTTGTATTGGCAATTCAGCATGGGCGGAGTAAAAGTCATGGAATAGGATCCATTTAACCCAAGAAAAAAGGGATTCGCGTAATTCAAATTCCCCCCTAGAGATCTCACACAGATCCAGAACACTATAAACTTGCACTGATGCCTTTGGCCTTCCACCCCAGCGACGGAGACATCATTTACTTCGAAGACACTCGGATTCAGAAGGTTATTTGCTGCAACTTGAAGAGGATGAGCTTGGAAATTGTGCGTGGCTATGATTTGAACGCAACGTATTGCAGCCGCGTTGATGCCTTTCCATTTGCAGCGCCATGGTGGCCAACCCCTGTTCCTGCCTTGCCCAAGCGGTGCATATAGATGTAGATCTTAAATAATAGTAGTTTTTATTCTTCTGTTGATTAATCATCACAGCTGATTTCATTTTGTTTTTCATAATTTCTTGTTTCTCTTGATCTGTTTGTAGAGCATGCTTTAATTCTTAATTTCGCTTTCATTTTTGTTCTTTGAAATGTATTTTGAAATTTAAACTTGTCATTTTCATGTTCAACTGCTTAACCATGGTCGTTCTAGTTACGAGTTTGATATCATGCTCTGTCCCATTTAAAGGTAAAGAACGTGTACCGAGGATTATTAGAGTTCGGTGTTATCTAAATTTTTGTTAGGTTAGATCGTTTTTCATCCGTATTAGGAATCTCTGTATAAGTAGAATTTCTCTTTTCTACCAGCGGTTTTTTACATGATAAATCTACTTGTGTGATTTGTTTGAGTTCGGAGATTGCAGTCGGGGTGGCTTGATGGGTTCGAGCAATCTTGACTTTCATTTCCAAACACTCAACTTGTAACTTTCATTTCCATCGGCTTTAATTTAGAATCGTAATGACCAACTTATTCTCTCGATGCTTAAAGTTTTATCTTTCTCTTTCTACGTTCATTCAAGATTTTAGATAACCTTCCGGTTGCTGTTCTTCAATGAAGGAGAGACGGTCAGGGAACAGCCTATGATAATAGCTTCTTTGTTGGTTTCAAAGGCAGGTATGCTGGGGTAACTTCTGCTATTTATGAGAAAAAGAATGTTGTCAATTTCTAATAATAATTGCATAGCAAAGATGAAAAGTATTTCATCAACAACCACTTGAGCTTTAGAGTCATGTATCATCATGAGGATCCTGACAGTGATTTGGCTCGAATAAGTTGGGTTTGAAGTTGCACCAAACAAGTTTTTTAAATATTTTCTTCAGCTTATATTTTTCAAGATAATTAAGTTGTTTCTTTTTAATTTTTCTTGTTTGGCTGACAGCCTTGATCATGATTACAAGGAGTGGGATGAGAAGAACCCCAAAGTAACGTCATGCAACAAAGACACCAAAAATTTAATGCAAGGGAGTGCAGCACCCCAAGAAGTTGACAAAGATAAGGCAATTGTCTTTATGATGTGCTCCAGGGATCGCTAAGATCACAAGATAGAAATCTGTCACAAATCTGTAAATACTCTGAACCAGTAACGTCAAAACAGAGTTATCTTCCAATCCACGTGTGAACTTTAGCTGATTTTTGGATGGAACCAAAATAACACAATCAGGTAATTCGTATAAAAATTTCAGTACAAAAACCACTCTGGATCTCCAGTTATGATCGAAACAATAAAACTCGAAATCTAGGGCTTCAACAGAACAGAATTGACATCTAGAATTCAAACAGGGCTATCTCGATTTGCATACAACCAATGAACACCAAATTTGGCAGGCAGCAGCTTAGCTCAATATAGATCAAATCTCCAGAAGAAATGATATCAAGAGAACAAACGTAAGGTCTTCAAAACAGAACCACAATCGATTACATCCAGCAGCTCAAAACAGAAACAGATTTTGCGGCAAGAAAGAAATCCACTAAAACTTCCAAGTCAACAAAAGAACAACGAATATATCCCCCAAACAAGACAATGGCAACCTGTTATAAGAAGGATAGAATTAAGAGGAACCAGAAACCACTTGCTAAAATCTTCAAAAAAACCAAATAGAACCCTAGAGTCCGTTTGACCTCCTACTGTTAGAGGGACGGGATTGTTCGGCTCAATCGATGATTAAGCACTCTCCAAGGGGGTCTGATGCTTCTCCTATCTCCACACCACAAATACTCCACTAAGGTGAAGCTTTGGAAGAAATAGAAGTCCTTCCAACTTGCTCAAGAAGCGATCAAAGAGCTGCAAGTTCGGGCAAAGATGGAGGATGGCCGAGGGAGGGGGATTCGCGCGGTGCTCTCTCTTCAACAAGGGGTTTTGTGTTTAATTTGCCAAAAGTCAGTTTCTCCTCGAGCAAGAGGGCTTAAAAACCCTAAGAGTCTTACAATAAAGAACAAAAACTAAAATAACCCTAATTAGCAAATGACCTAAACAACCCTTAACAATAAACAAAACAATAAATCCGAGTTGGAAATCAGTCTCTGTAAAAGGAACATTAGATATAGCAAACCAAAGCCAAATAAAACGCTCAATATGTCTTTGGAAAGCTCTGGATGTTGGCTGCATTTGATATGAAGGACTAAAGTTGAAAAAGAAATCATCCCGATTGTCAAAACTGCACTTGAACGCCTGGAGGTCAGATTCTAGGCGGAAAGAACAGCTCACAATTTTTCTCTTACGATTGCATGACCTCCACTAGCCAAAATGCACCAACTCTTCTTTACTAAATTGATCAAAAACCTATAAAATAAATAAAAAGTTAGAAAATAATGGAGCCCTTGGCTCGGGCTCAAGAGATAGGAGCTTGGGGCACATCATACTCCCAGGGTTGAAAAGGATTTGACCTCAAATCCAGGGAGTATTTATCATTATCTTCTTTGCAGGTTTTCCACCTGGATCAAATGGAAAAGTTTTGTTTCCACCTTGAGGCAATTTCTTCATAAAAGAACTTGCAAACCGTCTTGCCAACAATGGGAGAAGAATGGTGAGTTCGCAAAAACGACATTCGGATCTAGTAGTTATAGCAATGTTGAATCACAATAATCTTCAATCTTCGAATTTATTTTCTCAACTCCAATATCAAAACCTTCTTTTCAAAATTCAAAATCATCACCAATAATAAAGGAATTTTCCATCCACCCAATTTTAAAGAACCGTGAAAGTAAGGAATTTAACACCATGTTCCTTTCTTGGGGTGCATACTCAATAGGGTTGGATCCACAATGGTCAGAAACAAGATGATGCCATAACAGTAAAATAGAATTAACATAATTCTCATCCCACATTATCAGGTGGCCCATCAACTTGTTTGCTATTAAACCACTAGGCATGCTGAAGTTTTCATCTCCAATTAAAAATCCAGGATTCAAAGAGTTATCAATAAGAGTAACTACAACATTATCATCTAGCCGTGCCATAACAAATTCAATAACAATATTATTTCTAAACCATCCAATTTTAAAGAACCAAGTGATCAAAGTGTTTGGCAGGATGTACCTCGAGCAAATAGTTTTGGCTAGTATGTTTGTTTCTCGGCTATCGTAGACTAGCAAATAAAGACTCGATTGAGGTAATACACCTAAACCCAAACCTTTATCCATATGCACATAAGAATTGTTGATAGATTTCCTTTTATTTGTGAATAATGAATGTACTATGTCTAGGTTCTAATAATGGTCGTAACCATTTTGCTCACCTTGACACTTCTCTTCTCTGCATTCAATAGTGAGAGGTCTTTCTATTGTCAAGAAAAAAATTTCCTCTTGACCAAGAGTTAACTTCTTAGAATTATTGTGTCCTTCAAAGGTTGCTGCAAAGAACTCTTCTCCATATTCTACGATGCTTGTTTCTTCCATTTACAAAAATCATTTCGGTTATGCAAAATTGAAGACTTTTCATCTTCCACGAGTGTTTCCTCTAAGGCCATGAGTGACTCCCTTTGAGGGGAAGTTTCTTCCTCCTTAGTTGCTGTCATTAAACCATCTTCATTCTCTATATGTTCATCTTTGAGAATTTCAATTTGTAAACACTCTTTCTCAACTACCCGGAAACAATTTTCTTCATCCACTTGAGTCTCCATCACGAAATAGTGGTCATTCGGGAGCATAGATAGTCTCCACTTCCAAAATGTCTTCTTCATTAGCGGCTGCCATGGAATCAACTTGGCTATTCTCATCAACCACACAATCTTTTAGGATAGTACTCTTTTGCTTCGGCATTTAAAAGCATTGTGCCCAATTTCAAGGCACTCGGAGCAACAGATGTCTTTAGCCTTTAGCCGAGATGTATCAAATCTTTTTCTCATAAACCTTTTCATCATCTTCCAAGTAATAAGATCATCTTATGTAACATCCTGATATTTTAAGATTTATAATTATCGGGATATTACCAAGAACGTTGAAGCGTTAAATTTTTAAGTAATTTATAAAACGTGTTTCCCCGTATAATTGAATTGGTGAAGTTACGAAAAATATGGCGGCTTGTATTTAGAAGTATTATGTGACGATGTAGTTAACACGAAATCGAGTTGAGTGTGAAAATATGAGGAAATGTGAAGAAATGGACATTGGGGACGCTGAGGACGCCAATTTTGCGTCCTAACCTCCATATTTTCGACGTGCGGATGCTGGCTGGAGATGAGCCGGATGTTGCGGACGTGATAAATGGCCTCCAGAATGAATCTGTATAGCTAAAAAACGTAAGGACGATACATGCGGACGCTGGGGATGTGAGATTTGGCGTCCGCTATGAATCTGTATTAAGCAGGGGTGTCGCGGACGACACATGCAGACGCCGAGGATGCGAGAATTGGAGTCCGATTTGAATCTGTCCTAAATTGGATTTTATGCGGACGATGTACGCGGACGCCGCGGACGATAAAATGGCGTCCGCAACCTCATATCGGATGTTGCGGATGAATGGCTGAGGACGCCAATTTACACTATATTTTGGTGTTGCGGACGAAGCGGACGCAATAATGGCGTCCGCAATGCGTCTGCAGACAGCAGACCTGCGAAAAATAAAAGTCATAAAATATCAACTTTTGACATTTGGGTCGATTTTGTCTCAGCTTTCGGCGAGGGGAAAGATTCTTCCACGCATAGCCCACCCTATTTGTCCCTCCCCCAGCATGTTTTGTCCCCTAGGAAGACCTCCCTCTCTATTTAGTTATCTTCCACTCCATTTTCAGCTGGATTTTCTACAGAGTTGTGTGAAGGGTGATTGAGTTGAGTGTTGTGAGTGTGTTGGACGAAACTTGGAGAAGGAGGGAGCTACTGAAGGTTAAGTACACGACAACAAAGGTAAGGATTGAGTGTGTTTTGGCCGTCTAAGCCCTACCCACAAGTGACTAGTTGTATTGTTGGTTCTGTTTTTCTGGTTTTCCTTATGATGTTACTGGTGTAGACATAAGGATTATGAGATAAGATGTAATAAGATGATCACGTTACGAAATGAAGGATTTATGTTGTGATAATAAAGTTTACTTTTAGATGATTCACAAATAAAAAGAGATGAAATTGTTTCCATTACATGCTGTGATTTTGGGAATTGTCATTTTACTGGTTTTAAGATAAGATAGAACATTTTTCTGGTTTTGTGGTGGCTATGAGATGAGATAGAAGATCATATTACGAAATGAAGTTGGAAATAAAAGAATGATAAGATGCTGATTCCTAATTATAAATCACAAAGATAGAGAGACATAGATGTTTTCATTATCTTGCTGTCATTAGAATTCATGGCTATCAAATGGTTGAACTCTTAGGTTTCATTTGCTGTCCAATAGTAGAACTCCCCTGATTTGATATGATATGAACTATGACTGATGAATGACGAGAAAAAGGATGAATAAAGGATGAAATGATATGGCAAGAATTACTTATGCAGTGAATGGAAGGAAGAAATGAGAAGTTATGCAGGGAAATTTGTGTTCTATGATTTTCAACTTAGAAAGTTAACTTGCTGTATTGTTAGATTTTGAATGTGTACATATGAGATGTGCTTATTGGAGTAAGTTTTGTTGGATTCTAAATATGTTAGATAGGGACTTTGGATGTTGAATTATATGGAAATACTATAATTGGATATTGTTATGCATGTAGATAAGGAAATGTGTTAATGTGTGAACGGTGATTGGTGAAGGTGTTGAAGAGAAGAAGAAGACCCATGAATAAGTGTATTACGTCTTAAAGCTCGAGGTAAGAAATGAGTTGTCTTGGCCTTGTGCCCTACACCTAAGTAAAGTGTGTGTGAGTTTGCTTCGTGATGAAGTCGATTTATTCTTATTATTTATGATGAATACTTAGTTTAGATTACGAATGAACTCTATGAACGATGAAATGAAAAGGAAACGTAGGATGAGAATGAATGAAATGTAGAAGATGAAAAATGGTTATGAGGAGAGTAAATGAAAATGAGATATAGTATGATGAAAAGTATGAAAAGGAATTTATGTTAAGGATAGGAGGGATACGCCTATCACTAAAGATAGCCTTGAAGGTGGGATACGCCCGAAAAGGGAAAGAATGCAAAGAAATAATGTTGAGGATAGGCGGGATACGCCTATCACCAAAGAGGAAATATCTAGCATAAGGAAATTGAAACGTTTGAGTAAGAATAGGTAATTAGTGATGATTACTCTTAAGATGTTTATCGTTAGAGGATAGAAATGAGAAGCATTTCAATTTGAGTATGTTGTTTTGTTACGTTATAAATTCTAAAATGACAAGAAGTTATGTTAGTTTAGATTCGATGAGCACATTAGGTAGTTAAATGATATAGGTTGTACATTCCTTTATCTTTATCAATTTATTATATTCGTTAATTATTTCCATTCTTCATATGTGCAAGTTCAATTATAGTATGTTTATGAGCACCTTTATTTCAATGTTACTTCGATGAATGTTTCATGTTAATAGAAATCTAATAGGAGCACCCAAATGGATGGTGCCACATGCATGAGTGAGGAAAAAGAATGTTCGGGATGAGCGGGATACGTCATCATCGACTAATAAAAAAATACGAGGGATGAGCGGGATACGCCATCACCGAAACGACTGGGATGAGCGGGATACGCCATCACCAAGAAACCCTCCAGCGGGATACGTCGGAAGGGCAGCAACTCTGAAGGCGGGATACGCCGGAAGAGGAAGACCCTTGGAGGCGGGATACGCCAAAAAGGGGACGAACGCTAAGAAAAGAATGTTCGGGATGAGTGGGATACATCATCACTGGAGAAACCCTCCGATGGGATACACGGAAGGGTGGAAACTCTGAAGGCGGGATACGCCGGAAAGAGGAGGAACCTCGAAGGCAAGATATGCTAGAAAAGGAACCGAACAAGGAAGTTGGAGGGCGGATTCAATCCCCTAAGAACCCTCCAATCTTCACACTCGGGATACGAGTGAAGAAACTCGGGATACGAGTAAAGAACGAATGTAATGAAAGAATTGGTTTGGGTGGCCCCCATTCCAAGCAGAACTAAAGAGAGACGCATAAATTATTTCCCAATATCCCTGCTGGGCGAAAGCTCATGTCCTTACTTGTGGTGTAGGAAATGACGAACAGAGAAGAGAAAGATGATGAACACAAAATGAAGCAGGAATAGATGATTTCGCACACAGGAGATTCGAGTTGGCAAGGCAAAAAGGGCAAATGAAAATACGAAACAATGAAGCTAAAGAGAAGTAAACGGTATTAAATGAATGACGTAATGATTTAGTTTTAATTGATAGAAATGATTGTATGGCTTAGTCATGATTAGTGATTAGTATTCTTTTGAAAGAATAAATGTTTTCGCTATGATTTACAAAGGTCGAGTTTAACACTTCCGCAGAATTTTAAAAGAGGATTTATAATATAAACGTTTTGAGTAATGAGTTTTACGAATGAGTAAAGAGAAAGAATCAGTAGCGATCCGGTTTTTACGCACTCTGATACACTTGCTTTCCGAAGAAAGAAAAATTCAAATTTTTACGCATTTTCAGGATTTACGAAAATCCGGGTCATTACATCTTATCCATCAATTAGCCGCTGAGCTATTAAATTATTCCACCAAGATTTAGCATATCCCACAAATTCTGAGGAGGCTAGTCTCACTTTACCTTTATCCGAAAATTCGTGACAATCAAATATTCTATCAACTTTTTCCAACCAATCCATACACTCAATATCATTGTGGAATCCACTAAATGAAGGGATGGATAAATCCACAAGCTTAAAATCATTCTTTTTATGAGATCTTCTTCTTGAATTTGGAAGCTCTTCCATAACGCTTTCTCCCTCACTCTTATCATACAAGTTTTTATTTCGGCCCCTTGACTCATTTGATGTGTTGAATTTTTCCCTTGGTTTAGGAGTCCTAGGGCCCCTCACATGCCTACTAGAACATTTCTCTAGACTTTGTTGAAGCTTAAGAATCATGTCAAACATCTCACGCATACTAGGCTCGGCTTGGGCATGAACTTCCTCGGGTGGTGCACTAGGATTGTTCCTCAACTCCCTATTAATATGATACTGAGCTCCGCTCCTAGTACTCATGATAAACCACTATTAGTCACAATAATACAGTAAAAACGTGAGCAATGCTCTGATACCAAATGATGTGCTCTAAGGATTGCTAAGAGCATAAGATAGAAATTTGTCACAAATCTGTAAATACTCTGAACCAGTAACGTCAAAACAGAGTTATCTTCCAATCCACGTGTGAACTTTAGCTGATTTTTGGATGGCACCAAAATAACACATTCAGGTAATTCATATAAAAATTTCAATACAAAAATCACTCTGGATCTCCAGTTATGATCGAAACAATAAAACTCGAAATCTAGGGCTTCAACAGAACAAAATTGACATCCAGAATTCAAACAGGGTTATCTCGATTTGCATACAACCAATGAACACCAAATTTTGCAGGCAGCAGCTTAGCTCAATATAGATCAAATCTCCAGAAGAAACAAAATCAAGAGAACAAACATAAGGGCTTCAAAACAGAACCACAATCGAGTACATCTAGCAGCTCAAAACAGAAACAGATTTTACGGCAAGAAAGAAATCCACTAAAACTTCCAAGTCAATAAAAGAACAACGAATATATCTCCCAAACAAGACAATGGCAACCTGTTATAAGAATGATAGAATTAAGAGGAATCAGAAACCACTTGCTAAAATCTTCAAAAAAACCAAATAGAACCCTAGAGTCTGTTTGACCTCCTACCGTGAGAGGGACGAGATTGTTCGGCTCAATCGATGATTAAGCACTCTCCAAGCGGGTCCGATGCTTCTCCTATCTCCACACCACAAATACTCCACTAAGGTGAAGCTTTGGAAGAAATAGAAGCCCTTCCAACTTGCTCAAGAAGCGATCAAAGAGCTGCAAATTCGGGCAAAGATGGAGGATGGCCTAGGGAGGGGGATTCGCGCGGTGCTCTCTCTTCAACAAGGGGTTTTGTGTTTAATTTGCCAAAAGTCAGTATCTCCTCCAGCAAGAGGGCTTAGAAACCCTAAGAGTCTTACAATAAAGAACAAAAACTAAAATAACCCTAATTAGCAAATGACCTAAACAGCCCTTAACAATAAACAAAACAATAAATCCGAGTTTGGAAATCAGTCTCTGTAAAAGGAACATTAAATATAGGAAACCAAACCCAAATAAAACGCCCAATATGTATTTGGAAAGCTCTGGATGTTGGCTGCATTTGATATGAAGGACTAAAGTTGAAAAAGAAATCATCCCGATTGTCAAAACTGCACTTGAACGCTCGGAGGTCAGATTCTAGGCGGAAAGAACAGCTCACAATTTTTCTCTTATGATTGCATGACCTCCACTAGCCAAAATGCACCAACTCTTCTTTACTAAATTGATCAAAAACCTACAAAATAAATAAAAAGTTAGAAAATAATGGAGCCCTTGACTCAGGCTCAAGAGACAGGAACTTGAGGCACATCACTTTACATATGATGTTTCCTTGAAGGTATTTTTGTTGAGCTTATGCAGAAGTTCTTGTTTGTGTGCTTTTCCTTTGAATGATGATGGTTCAGAAATAAACAACCTCTGGTCTTTCTTCAGAAAAGTGATATCAAATGGCTTCTCGATGGGACACATGCCTTCTCATGAACGACGATCAGATCCATTGGTTCTCCATCATCAACTCTCTGATGATTGTCCTCTTCCTTTCTGGCATGGTAGCCATGATAATGATGAGAACTCTGTACAGAGATATTGCTAACTACAATTGGTTGGAAATTCAAGATGAGGCTGAGGAAGAAATGGGATGGAAACTTGTACATGGAGACGCATTTTGACTGCCTAGAAATTCTGGCTTACTAAGTGTTTATGTGGGTATTGGAGTTCAGATATTCAGGATGACACTTGTCACTATGATATTGGCTCTATTGGGTTTTCTTTCTCCTTCCAACCGAAGAGGTCTTATGACTGTGATGGTCCTCCTCTGGGTTTTCATGGGCTTATTCGCGGGTTACTCCTCAGCACTGTTGTACAAAATGTTCAAGGGTAACGAGTGGAAGAGGAATACTCTAAAAACTGCCTTCATGTTTCCTGGAATTCTCTTCGCGATATTCTTTGTGCTAAACGCTTTGATTTGGGGAGAGCAGTCTTTGGGAGCTGTACCGTTCGGGACAATGTTTGCTCTCGTTTGCTTATGGTTCGGAATTTCGGTCCCTTTGGTCTTTGTGGGTAGTTATTTGGAATTTAAAAAGCCGGCAATCAAAGATCCCATAAAGACAAACAAAATTCCAAGGCAAATCCTGGAGCAATCGTGGTACATGAAACCCGTCTTCTTGATTCTCATCAGGGGCATTCTACCATTTGGGGCCGTCTTTATCGAGCTTTTCTTCATCTTGACATCGATATGGCTGAACCAGTTCTACTACATCTTTGGCTTCCTTTTTATAGTTTTCATAATCCTTGTAATCACTTGTGCTGAGATTACAATCGTGCTTTGCAACTTCCAGTTATGCAGTGAAGACTATCGCTGGTGGTGGAGATCTTACTTGACTTCAGGCTCCTCTGCTCTACCTTTTCCTCTACTTTTCTACTTTTTCACCAAGTTGGAAATTACCAAGTTTGTTTCGGGTGTCCTTTACTTTGGCGACATGATCATTGTTTCATACGCTTTCTTTGTCTTAAAGGGTACCATCGGCTTTTCTGCGTGTTTCTGGTTTGTCCGTAAGATCTACTCATCTGTCAAGATCGACTGATCAGTATACGAATAAAAAAAGCTGGCCATACCACCCAATTTTACGAGGCATGGAAGAAAGCGGGAGACGTGTGTAAGAGGAAACCGGTCTCTTTTGGTTCTGGTTAGTCTGACTTTGGAAAGATGTATTCGAATGATCAGTATGTTTTGGCTACTGTTATAATGAAGGATCTCCGATAGATGAACGACTCATAAATCATGAGCATAGACTGCTTTCATTTATGTTTAATGCTCCAATTAGGAACTCAAGAAGCTTTCTTCAGTGTTTATTGATTTAGCAGCCATGGTAATTGAATATCTAAATAAGAACCGTCTCAGCGAAAGGTCATGCCAAAGGTATTTACTCTCCTTTGCTCATGTCCTTATGGGATGTATACAGCCAAGAACTTGATTGAGCACAAGGATATTTGCTTTTATTTATGTTTTATGAGCTTGATATGTTTTGTCATTGCTCAAACATTTGTAGTGCTATAAAAGGACGAGTGTTGTAATCTCACGTCAACTTAAAAAAAGAGAAATACGTAAGATATAAGTAGGTGTTCATTCATATCAAGTGAACGCATTTTGGACTAGTGGTATGAGATGCTATCTCGAGAATAAATTTATGCAGACTAAAGTTCACCCAAAACAAATAATATTTGTTTAAGCTGAATGGTTATCCACACGAATTTGTTCTCGAGCCAACATTTCATACCACTATCCCAAAATGTGTTAACTTAGTATGGCTAGACATCATTTCACTTCCTCCAAATTGATGTGAGATTGTAACACTACAATATTGATCATCAAGCGAGAGTCTTTATTTAGTATTATTTTAGTCATGCATAGGTTATTAAATATTACTATTATTTCGATGTAACATTTTGTAATTAGACTTATTATATATAGGGTTATTATCATTTAATACCTTATAGTTTAGGATATTTTTTATCTCTCACCGATTCACCTTGAACTTAATAATCTTTTTCACTTGTCACCTTCTCTTAAATCCGTTATTTTTTATGTCATTTTCGTTGTCGAGGAGACCTGACACTCGTTTTCTGGATGGGGTATTTCTAAGATAAGTTCAAACTTGTCCTCCATGTTCGTGTCTTCTAATTTAACGCCGACTTCAAGCTTCCAGTTAAACAAGTGAATGAGGGAAGCCAGCATCAGACGAAGCATTCTCATGCCCAATGGCAGCCCTGGACAGATTCTTCTTCCGCCTCCGAACGGCAGAAGCTCGAAGCTTTTTCCTCCGACGTCAATGTCCGAATCGAGAAACCTTTCCGGTAGGAAAGTGTCTGGATTTTCCCATAGTTTGGGGTCTGGATTTTTCCTCCGACGTCTTGTGTGATTCGTTCGAGTTCGGAGATTGCAGTCAGGGTGACTTGATGGGTTAGAGTAATCTTTACTTTCATTTCCAAATATTCAACTTGTAACTTTCAGACTTTAATTGTTCTGTTTGAGATTCTTGGGATATTTAACTTATAGCATGGCCATGAAGAACACTTGAATATGTTTTTACTGGCTTTTGAGGAAGCTCATGCGATAATTGCATGAAAATTGACTTTGTTTTTGAGGAAGTTCAGGAGGACTTTGTTGTTCTTGTTCTTCTAAATAAAATTGACTTCTTACAATTTTAGCTTTTTGTTTCTGCAGTGAAAATAACAAGAACAACAAAGTCCTTCTGGGCATAGGTGGTGGGCACTATGCACCTCGACACATGGACGTAGTTCTGTAAGTATCATCCTTAAAAATTTTTGGGTACTTTAAGGGTCCTATTTAAATTATTGTACCAATTTTTACTTTTTTTCCTACACATTAAAACATTTTTTTTTCATTTTGTTCTGTATCATTAACCATGCTTGAAAGAGAGCGTGGTTCACTAAAATTTCTTTGTCGGTAATTTAGGAAAGATGGGGTGTGGGTTGGCCACCTGCTTTCTGGGTATTCCTTACCAATGGAAGATCCAAGCCAGTCAAACGGAGAAATAAATGGAAGAAGCATTGGTGGGACATGGAGAGAAGCGATCAAAGTCGCCTATGATGCCACAAAATTGGCCTTTCCTGGCGGGGAAGTTATTGCACATCTTGATCACAAGTAAGTACGATTATCGATTTTGAATTTAAACGATTATGCTTCAAAATGTTGTCAAAGATTTGATAATGTCTCTGAAGACATCTTATTAGTGTTTAGAAAAATTGGTTCCTGCTCCATATGAAACATGAGATGTTTGTACTATCATCTGTATCCATCAAATTGGCAGAATAATGAAGAAAAATTAGAAAAAAGGAAGTTCTTATATAAATATAAGATCAAATGCAATCTCAAAACTGAGATCTTACTGGGTTGACCCGAGAACCACTTCCATAGGGATTGAAACCTCAAACTGAGGTCAATTGGAATTGACTCCCCTCCAAAACACCACTGCAAGAAGCCATGGAAGCTCTGTCAGCCAAGCACACAAGACTCTCCCCTGCCCCTTCTGGAGAAGGCCTTTTCGACCAACTTCCTCCACCCATGATCGAGGAAATCCTTCTCCGCCTCCCTTTCTCCTCTGTTTTTGGGTGCATGGGCGTATCCAAGCTCTGGCTTTCTCTCACCTCTCCTAAATTCATTGAACGTTGGTAGCTTCATCACGCTTCTCTCCGCAAGGATCCCCCGCTCGGGCTTTTGCTTCGGAATTCCTACACCTTTTACAGCAGAGAGTACTTCATTTCCCCTAGGGCACCCGAAATCAAGTTTTCTAGAGTTTCTCCTGATCTTATTCCTTCGTTTCGCAAGTATTCCATCGAGATAACAGGTTCCTGCGAGGATCTACTATTGTGCTCCAACAAAGATAGCTCGCAGAGCGAATTCTTCGTAGTCAACCCCATCACTCGGCAACGGATTGCCCTTCCTCGCACTCTTCGGCCGCATAGTTCTGTCATCACCGGCTTCGTTTGCGAGCCCGCCTCTATTCCGGAGGCCAGGAAGGGAGGGGTGTTGCGATACAGAGTGGCGATAATTCCCTTCCGCTATGCATCAAAAACTGAATTTAATGTGGAGATATTCTCGTCCGAGGATGGGAAGTGGAACGAATATGACATTACGTGGGCGGAGGGGCTGGACAGATTTTCGTGGAGGAAAAGCACTGTAGCTTGCAATGGGAGTTTGTATTGGCAATCCTGCAAGGGCAAAATAAAAGTCATGGGATTGGATCCATTTAACCCCATGGAAAAAGGGATTCGTGTAATTCCTATTGCCCATGAGAGAATTCACACTGCTCCAGAAAACTATAACCTTGGAATATGTCAAGGCAAATTGAGAATGTCTAAGGTGTTAGGGAATTTAGATATGGATGACGAAGTTTTACAGATAAATATTTGGGAACTGGAGGAGGAGGCCAAATGGAGGTTGGTACAGGAGGTTCCGTTGCAAGAAATACTGGCTGCCAACTCCTGGATTGTACATCCCGAGAATACCGAAAGATTGACACTGAAGCCTTTGGCC
>CM039473.1:30281411-30555367 GCA_022433065.1 Begonia loranthoides | reverse complement strand
GCCAGTGGACGTAGCTCTCAAACTGAGAGTGAACCACTATAAACTGTGTGTTTTCTATTTTCTGTTTTTCTTTGATCAATCGTTTCGATACAAGTCGGATTAGAGCGTCTAATCTCAACACCCTCTAATCCCAACAACTGGTATCAGAGCTTCAGGTTGAAGTGGTTTCGATAATCAGTGATTGATTTGTCGAAAGTATTGAACGAACTTAAGGTTTACAATTTTTTGTGAGAAAAATTGTAAATTTGAGAAAGAAAATTGTTGCTGCCCGAAATAGGATCTCCTGCTCGAAGCCCTAAAGCAGCCCGGTCTTCATCTTCTCCAGCGCTGCATCTCCATTGACGAACGAAGCAGCAAAGAACGGATCTGCATAGCAGCGGCCAGCAAGAAGAACGAAGCTGCCGCCGCGATCTGAAGCAGCCAGCGACGATCCGCAACACCCGCTTCGTCGCGCCGTCGATCGTTCCACCGCGAAGAGGAATCCGCAGCGACGATCGAGACAGACGCGTCCGATCCGCAGCGAAAGCCTGCAATCTGCTCCTTCTCTAGCGCGATCTGAAGCGAGAGAAGTCGTCCCGATCCGAAGCTGCGAAGAACAGATCTCTCAAGAACAGAGAGGTCCGAGAAGCCGTGTCGCGCCAGATCCGCAGCAAACGAGTCACCTCGCACCGTCCGTCGATCCAGAACTCTGCGAAGAACAGCAGCACAACCGACGATCCGTCCAGCAAATTGAAAAATCAAGGAAAATTATTTGGGTGATAAAAATTGGATTTTTCTGGATTTTGCAGGGTTGATTTGGATTTGGATTTCTAAAATTGGTGAATATTGGTTAAGAATATTTATTGATTGGATTATTATTCTGGGTATTGATAAAATGACAGGTGAAGACAGTACATACGGTATTAGTAAATTTGATGGGACTGATTATGCTTTCTGGAGAATGCAGATTGAAGATTATTTGTATGGAAAGAAATTTCATATTCCGTTGAGTGAGAAACCGGAAAAAATGGAAGATGCTGAATGGAACCTTCTTGATAGACAGGTTTTGGGAGTCATCCGATTGACGCTAACCAAAAGCGTTGCTCACAACGTTGCAAAGGAAAAGACCACCGCAGGATTAATGAAAGCGTTATCTGATATGTACGAGAAACCATCTGCAAATAAGAAGGTGCATCTGATGAAGAAATTGTTCAATCTGAAAATGGCTGAAAGCTCTTCTGTAGCAGCTCATCTGAACGAATTTAATACAGTGGTAAATCAGTTGAATTCTGTAGAGATCGACTTTGGGGATGAGGTACGTGCCCTAATTTTACTGGCATCTTTACCAAATAGTTGGGAGCCTATGAGAGCAGCAGTCAGTAATTCAATTGGAAGCTCAAAGTTAGTATTTACTGATGTGAGGGATCGAATTCTAGCCGAGGAAGTTCGAAGAATTGATTCTGGTGAAACATCGACGAGCTCAGCATTGAATGTGGAAAATAGAGGGCGAACTAGTAACAAGAATTCTAATCGGGGCAGAAGCAGATCAAAGTCGAGAAATGGAAGGAGTCATTCTAAATCTGGGTGAAAATTTGAGTGCTGGAATTGTGGCAAGCAGGGTCACATCAAAAGGGACTACAAAGCACCGAAGAAGAACAATATTGACAAAAGTGATGGAGCAAATGCAGCAACTGAGGAAAACACAGACGCGTTGATTCTTTCAGTCGATAGCCCAATAGACTCATGGGTTTTGGAATCGGGAGCATCTTTTCATACCACGGCACACAAAGAATTACTTGAAAATTATGTAGCTGAAAATCATGGGAAAGTCTATCTTGCAGATGGTGAGCCACTGGATATTGTTGGCATCGGGGACATAAAATTAAAGACAACAAACGGGTTAGTTTGGAGTATCAGTAAAGTGAGACATGTTCTGGGTTTGATGCGAAACTTGATATCAGTGGGACAGCTTGATAGTGAGGGTTACCACGTCACTTTCGGGACCAATGTTTGGAAGGTAACTAAGGGAGCAATGGTCGTTGCTCGAGGTCAGAAAACAAGAACCCTATACTTGACATCTACATGCAGAGATACAATTGCAAGTGTTGACAGTCAAAGCAACACAGATTTATGGCATTGCAGGTTGGGCCATATAAGTGAGAAAGGAATGAAAATTCTTGTCAAGGGTGGTCAGATTCCAGAGTTAAAGTCTGTTGAGCATCAGTTATGTGAGAGCTGTATTCTTGGTAAGCAGAAGCGTGTCAGTTTCCTAAAGGTTGGGAAAGAGCCAAAGAAGAAGTGACTTGAATTAGTGCACACCGATGTGTGGGGACCCGTAGAAGTTTCTTCTCTTGGTGGATCAGTCTATTATGTGACTTTCATAGATGATTCAACAAGAAAGGTATGGTTCTATTTTTTGAAGAAAAAATCTGATGTTTTCAGTGTGTTCAAAAAGTGGAAGGCCCTGGTCGAAAATGAAATGAACCTGAAGGTGAAATGTCTAAGATCTGACAATAGAGGTGAGTATATAAATGCAGATTTTAAAGAATATTGTGCTGTAAATGGAATCAAGATGGTGAAGACCATTCCTCGAACGCCTAAAGAAAATGGAGTAGCTGAGAGGATGAACAGAACGTTGAATGAGCGTGCAAGGAGCATGAGATTGCATGCCGGATTACCTAAAACGTTTTGGGCAGAAGCAGTTAGCACAGCAGCATTCTTGATAAATAGAGGACCCTCCGTACCTTTGAATTTTAAACTTCCAGAAGAAGCTTGGAGCGAAAAAAGGTAGATTTTTCGTTCATGAAAGTATTTGGTTGTTTATCTTATATTCATGTGAATGATTCGAATAGAAGCAAACTTGATCCGAAATCTAAGAAGTGTTTTTTAATTGGCTATGGTGACTCCGAGATTGGTTATCATTTCTGGGATAATCAAAATCGAAAGATCATATGCAGTAGGAATGTCATCTTCAACGAGAAAGTTCTCTACAAAGATGAAGTTGGTAACACTTCAAACAGTGGAAGTTCAGTATTGAAAGAGTCTACTGTGGTCAACTTCAGAGATTTTTTAGGAGAAGATACTCCGACTAGAAAAGAAGATCAGAGTATTATTGAAGAAAAAATTGATGAGAATACAGCTCCAGAAGAAAATTGCAAACGTCGATTATAGAACCAAGACGATCATCCAGAACTAGCAAACCAACTCAGAGATGGTCCCCGTCTCTAAATTATATTTTGCTTACTGACAGAGGTGAACCAGGATATTATGAGGAAGTCAAACAGTCAGATGATTTGATTGAGTGGGAGGCAGCCATGAAAGATGAAATGGACTCACTGAAGTCAAATGAAACCTGGAAATTGACTAAATTGCCGAACGAAAAGAAAGCACTGCATAACAAGTGAGTTTACCGGATTAAAGAAGAACCTGATGGAAGCAAGAGATTTAAAGCTAGATTACTTGTCAAAGGTTTTTAGCAGAAAGAAGGCATTGACTACACTGAGATCTTCTCACCAGTGGTGAAGCTGACGACGATCAGAACTGTTTTGAGTTTGGTTGTGAAAGAAGATCTTCATTTGCAGCAAATGGACGTGAAAACTGCTTTCCTTCACGGCAGTTTAGATGAAAAAATCTACATGCGTCAACCACAAAGTTTTGAGGTGAAGGGGAAAGAGGAGTTTGTGTGTAAACTTCATAAAAGTTTGTACGGTTCGAAACAGGCTCCAAGACAGTGGTACAAGAGATTTGACAGCTTCATGAACAGTAAGAACTTCGTGAGATGTGAAGCTGATCACTGTTGCTACATTAAAAGGTTTGATACTTCCTACATTATACTGCTCCTTTATGTTGATGATATGTTAATCACTGGAGCAAGTTTGACTGAGATTGACAGGCTGAAGAGGGAGTTATCTAAAGAATTTGCTATGAAGGATTTGGGTGCTGCAAAATAAATTCTTGGGATGAGAATATTCAGGGATAGAGGTGTTCTCAAACTTTCTCAAGAAGACTATGTGAATAAAGTTCTTAGCAGGTTCAATATGCAGAATGTGAAACCAGTTACCACACCTTTGGCTAGTCACTTCAAACTATCTAAAGATCAATCACCGTCGACCGAGGAAGAGAGGAGCTACATGACCAAAGTTCCATATGCCTCTGCCGTTGGTAGTCTTATGTATGCGATGGTTTGTACACGGCCAGATATTGCACATGTAGTGGGAGTTGTCAGCAGGTATATGAGTAATTTAGGAAAACAGCATTGGGAAGCAGTAAAGTGGATCTTGCGATACTTGAAGGGAAGTTCAGGGTTTGCTTTATGTTTTCAGAAGTCATATTCTGGTTTGGATGGATATGTTGATGCTGATAATGGTGGTGATATTGATAGCAGTAAAAGCAGAATTGGGTATGTTTACACTCTTGGTGGTACCGCAATCAGTTGGGTCTCGAAGCTTCAAGATGTAGTTGCTCTTTCTAGTTGTGAAGCAGAGTACATTGCAGTGACAGAAGCCGCGAAGGAGATGATGTGGTTACAGCCTTTTCTACGAGAATTAGGCCAAAACTACGACGGGAGTAAATTGCATTGTGATAGCCAGAGTGCCATCCTTTTGGCAAAGAACCCAGTTTATCATGGCAAGACAAAGCACATACAGGTGCGCTATCATTTTATCAGGCACTTGAGAAGATACCAGGGAGTCGAAATCCAGCTGACATGTTGATGAAAGCTGTGACTAGTGAGAAGCTGAAGCTGTGCGCAACTTCAGTTGGACTTCTTGGATGAGATATGTGCATGATGCCGCTGCAGATGGAGAGATGATGTGATTAGTCTCCAAGTGGGAGATTGTTGAGTTATGGAGTCTAATTTGTTGATTAGGGTATTTTGGTATTTTCACCCTATTTTCATAACCCTATTTCTTTAGGTATATAAAGATGTAATTAGGGTTTTGGAGGTAGAGTGAGAGAGTAGAGAGAAACAGTGAGGCTGAGGCAAAACCAAGAAACAATTTCTGTAACTCTGATTTGATCATAGTGAAATCTGTTGGCGGCTAGTGGACGTAATTCTCAAACTGAGAGTTAACCACTATAAACTGTGTGTTTTCTATTTTCTGTTTTTCTTTGATCAATCGTTTCGATACAAGTCGGATTAGAGCGTCTAATCTCAACACCCTCTAATCCCAACAGGCTCTCCCCTGCTCCTTCCGGAGAAGGCCTTTTCGACCGACTTCCTCAATCCATGATCCAAGAAATCCTTCTCCGCCTCCCTTTCTCCTCCGTTTTTCGGTGCAGGTGCGTATCCAAGCCTTGGCTTTCTCTCACCACCTCTCCTTGTTTCATCCAAAGTTGGGAGCTTTATCACGCTCCTTTCCGCAAGGATCCCCTGCTCGGGCTTTTCCTTCAGAATACATACACCTTTGTCAATAGAGAGTACTTCATTTGACTAAGGGCACCCGAAATCAAGTTTTCTCGATTTTCTCTCGATTTTCTCCCTGCGTTTCACTCGTCCGTATCTGACCCCATCCATGTAGTAGGTTCCTGCGAGGATCTACTATTGTGCTGCAACAGAGATCACTATTAGAAGAATTACTTCGTAGTTAACCCCATCACTCGGCAATGGATTGCCCTTCCTCTCACTCTTCGGCGAGTCCGTTTTGTCATCGTCAGCTTCGTTTGCGAGCCTGCCTCCATTCCGGAGGCCAGGAAGGGAGGAGAGTTGCGATACAGAGTGGTGAGAATTCCCGTTTTTGAAGAATCAAAAACTGAATTTAATGTGGAGATATTCTCGTCCGAGGATGGGCAGTGGAACGACTATGACATGACGTGGGCGGAGGGGCTGGACACATCATCGTGGAGGAAAAGCGTTGTAGCTTGCAATGGGAGTTTGTGTTGGCAATTCGGCATGGGCGGAGTAAAAGTCATGGAATTGGATCCATTTAACCCTAAGAAAAAAGGGATTCGCGTAATTCATATTGCCCCCGAGAGGATTCACACAGAACCAGAAGACTATAAGCTTGGAATATGTCAAGGCAAATTGAGAATGTCTGAGGTGGTATGGTATTGGGATATGGATCACTCAATTTTACAGATAAATATTTGGGAACTGGAGGAGGAGGAGGCCAAATGGCGGTTGGTGCAGGTGGTTCTGTTGCAAGAAATACTGGCTGCCAACTCCTGGATTGCACATCCCGAGAATACCTTAAGATTGACACTGAAGCCTTTGGCCTTCCACCCCAGCGACGGAGACATCATTTACTTGGAATGCACTCGGATGAACAAGGTTATTTGCTGCAACTTGAAGAGGATGAGCTTGGAAATTGTGCGTGGCTATGATTTGCACCAAACATATCGCAGCTACACTGATGCCTTTCCATTTCGGGCGCCATAGTGGCCAACTCCAGTTCCTACCTTGCCCAAGCGTTGCATGTAGATGTAGATCTTAAATAATAATCAACACAACTGCTTTCATTTTGTTTTTCTGAGTCATGCCTATGAAAAGTTTGTTATTTAATCTTCTCATAATTTCTTGTTTCTCTTGATCAGATTGTAGAACCTGCTTTAATTCTTCATTTTGCTTTCATTTTTGTTCTTTGAAATGTACTTAGGAATTTGAACTTGTGGTTTACACGTTTGATATCATGTTCTATCCCATTGAAAGGTAGTGAAGCTCTACTGAGAACTTTTAGGGTTTGGTATGAATGGAATTTTTTCTAAATCATGTTGTTTTTCACTGGGGTTAGGAATTTTTATATAATTAGGGTTTTCAGTTTTATGAATAAATGTATGTTTGCGTTGGAAGGAAAACTCATTCTACTGATTTTCATAGTGAATTTCTCTTCTCTACCCGTGGGTTTGCATACTTGTCTAGTTTTACATGTAAATCTTGATATCTTTTATTTTTGAAATTTATTTTTTCAATTCTTATTTGAATTTCAATTATTGCTATGAGAGCTATATTAGAAGAAAGATTATATAATTTAGGTTTCAAAATTCGTCAAAACATCATTTTCTTTGGTTATTCTGCATCAAACAAAGTTTTCATAATGTTTCATAATATTACAGTTTTTTTGAAAAAAAGAAAAATAAAAAAAATGAAAAATTGTTTTCTGTGGTATTCGTTTAACTTATAAGATTTTTTCTTCTCTATTGTCCAACCGCTTACAACCATCATAAACGGTTGTTTCGTCTGTCATTAAAGCTTTAATTTTTCTCATTTTTTATTTCACCATAGTCATACCTCTTAGCAAGAAGAAACAATTGCCCCTTATGTCGTGAGCCCTAATTTTTCTTTGTTTTGAGTTCGAAAGAGTCATTGTACATCTGAGCAACAAGTTCATCGACAGAGTTTTCTATTAATCATTAATCACACATAGATCAACATTATTGTTCTTCATTCTTGTTGTTGAATCGTTTCGATTGAGATTGTCTTGAGAGTGTTTTTTGCAAAGTTGGATTTTTTTGCCAAAGATAAAAATTACAAAAAAATCCTTGAAATTTTCAAAAACAATTGTAGAAAATTAAATTTGATGGTTTATGGTAGTTTTGGAATTGCGGAAATATTTCAATTTTGGAGATTATTTTCTGTTATAATTCGAATAAGGTTTAAGTTTTATGATATATGTAATTATTCTGACAATTAGATTTGATTTGATTTTGACGATGATTAATTGTTATAAAAATATTTGAATTTTGAAGATATTTTTTGAAATTTTCTAATATCCGTGATTTTTTTATGTATTTTTTTTAGGGTGAGTATTTTATTGAAGTTAGTGTTTTTTGCTCAGATATTTTGTTGAATAATATGTTTTTGATGCAATGATTTGATGTGATATTTCGCTAATTAGTTATTATAGAAATATTTGAATTTTGAGGATATTTTTTTGAAATTTTCTCATATCTATGATTTTTTGCTTCATTTTTTTTGGTGTGAATATTTTTGTTGAAGGTAGTGATTTTGGCTCATATATTTTGTTGAAAAATGTGTTTTTAAGTCAATGAAATCTTTGAAATAGAATTTCCACTTTATGATAGAGACTCAATGTTTTATTATAATAGTATAACAATAATTGAATTATAAAGAGTTTTGAAAGACATATTTGATATGACAGATTAAGAGGCGAAATATGTTCGCACAAAATTAGATAACATTTTGTGGGAATTGAAGATGTCATTATCATGGTTTAAATATTTTTTAAACACGATCAATATCATTTGTCTAATTTACATTTGAAGATTTTTATAGTTTGGTGAATTGTATATTTCAATGGGACAGACATGTGAACTCTAATTGTAGATCTTTTGAAGGGTGTGGAATAGTAATATTTGAAATTTAGTTTCTTGCATTAAAATTCATTTCGATGTGGAGATTGTCAGAATTCAAAGTTTTGAGTTCGTTTTTTAGTCGGGCTAATGAGCACACACTAATGTCTTTCATAGAATTCATGTTAAGACGGTGATTGTTAAAGTTAAGAGTGACCCAAATTCTATTGAGTCACACTAATAGACCTTCATTTTAAATATCATTTAGAGTTTTGTTTTATCTATAAATTAATATAAGATAGAGTCATAAAACTTGCGATTTTATTTCGATATGAACGTGGTTCACGAGGTATTCACCCAAAAAAAAAAGGAATAAGAGAGGTGAAGAAAGATGTAGCAAAAGGGAAAGTTTTCTCTTTTGTAACAATTCAAAATGACTGAATTGAAATATTGTCTCAAATTGCACGTATCTTATTGACAAAAAATATGAATGTGGGTCACTTCAACTTAATAGTTAATAACAAATTTCTCAATATTCTGAGACGTCATTTGGTGTTCAACAAATGTTTTAACTTTGCTAAAATTTGGTTTACTTCAGCTCTTAAAAATCTCTAGGATTCACTAATCGTTGAGAAAATTTCTGAGAAAATCGAGAAGAGTGTACGGTGAATTTGTACAAAGGGGACAAGGCATGATGAACCGCGACGAATTAGTATTAATTCACCATGATTTATTGTCAACTTACAGCGGTCGTATATGATCCATAACGAGTTATCAATATTATAAGATTATTTGTTTTAAAAAAAATATTAAGTCATGACAAATTATTGATAAATTGTTGTGGTTAGAAATTAAAGCGTTTAACAATAAATATGACAGCAATAATTTTTTCTCATGGTTCATCAATTAATTTATTACTAAAAAAATTAATAATTGACATAATTAAGGAGTCATTTTTTCTTAAATCTATTTTTTAAGTTAAATGATGATAACCAAATCCGGATCTTACTAGGCTGATCGAAACTTCCAACTGAGAATTCAACGCTTCAAGAAGCCATGTCTCGCAAGCGCCCAAGACTCTCCACTGTCCCTTCCCCTTCCAGAGAAAACCCTTTCGACCGACTTCCTGGATCCATGATCGAGGAAATTCTTCTCCGCCTCCCTCTGTCCTCCATTTTTCGGTCCAGGTGCGTATCCAAGCGATGACGTTCTCTCACCACCTCTCCTTATTTTATCCCACCCCGGCTCGGGCTTCTCCTTCAGAATTCCTACGCCTGCACCCGAAGAGAGTTCTTCCTTTGCTCCGGGGAACACGAAATCAACTTTTCTCGATTTTCTCTCGATTCTCTTCCTGGGATTCGCTTGAACGGCAACGACCACATCACTGTCATGGGTTCCTGCGGGGATCTACTATTGTGCTGCAAAAGAGATCGTCAGAGATTACTTCGTAGTCAACCCCTTCACTCCGCAATGGGTTGCCCTTCCTCCCACTCTTCGGCTGCACGAGTCTGTCATTACCGGCTTCGTTTGCGACCCCACCTCCATTCCGGAGGCCAGGAAGGGAGGGGAGTTGAGATACAGAGTGGTGAGAATTCCCGTTTTCAAAGAATCAACAACTGAATTTAATGTGGAGATATTCTCGTCCGAGGATGGGCAGTGGAACGAATATGCCATGACGTTGGCGGAGGGCCTGGACACAAACTCGTGGAGGACAAGCGGTGTAGCTTGCAATGGGATTTTGTATTGGCAATTCAAGAAGGGTGGAGCGAAAGCCATGGGATTGGATCCATTTAACCCCAAGAAAAAAGGGATTCGCGTAATTCCTCTTGACCCTGTGGGATTTTACAGAGATCCAATTGACTATAATCTTGGAATCTGTCAAGGCAAATTGAGAATGTGTCAGGTGTTATGGTATGCGGATGGGGAAGTTTCACATATGAATATTTGGGAACTAGAGAAGGAGGTCAAATGGCGGTTGGTGCAAGTGGTTCCGTTGCAAGAAATAGTAGCTGCCAACTCCTCGATTGCACATCCCGGGAATGTCACAAAATTATCACTGATGCCTTTGGCCTTCCACCCCAACGACAGAGACATCATTTACTTCAAATGCTTTGGGATGAACAAGGTTATTTGCTGCAACTCGAAGAGTATGAGCTTTGAAATTGTGCGTGACTCTGATTTGAGTGAATGGTTTATCAACTGCGCTGATGCCTTTCCATTTCCGGTGCCATGGTGGGGCTGATGCCTTTCCATTTCCGGTGCCATGGTGGCCAACCCCTGTTCCTGCCTTACCGAAGCTGGGCATATAGAAGACGTTGATCTTAAATATAGAAGACGTTTTTCAATGCAATTAATTACTTTTCATTGTTTTTAGACTAAGTTCTTGGTGGGAAGTTCGGACGGTAGGATTGCTTTTAAGGGATTCAGTTCCAGTTGGATTAGTTCTTATCGTTGTCCACTGTCTACCAAATATGTATGTCTTGACATGGAAGAAAGAGGGTAAATGAACTTAGAATATCATGGTACAGACTTGGATGAATCTTCCATTGAAGAATATCAACGTTCTCGTAGAAGGATTTTTCTAGTTTTGATTGTAGTGGTTGTTCAAATCGAACTTAGATCAATACATTTTAGATTGCGCAGACTACCTATTTATATGGCCAGAGAATAAAGATTCAGAGACAGAGATAGACCGGCAGCCATAGATTCAGCAAGTTTGACAGCAACCACTACTGCTCCAGTTGCTGAAAAACAAAGCATTTTTCTGCTCCTACCATTGTGGAAGCCTGTGAGATTGGCCTAGCCAATTCCCGAGGACAGGCAGCGACAACTTTTCAAGTGGATGCTGGAAGAAAAGAGAAAGATAAAGAGTAAAGATTCGAGAAGCTATCCTCAAACAGTTCATCCGAACGAAATCAATCCAGAAAATCTGAATTTACTCGAGCAACGGGAGTCGGGTTGGTTGGCTACTCGATTTGGTTTTCTTTTAATCTCTCTATATTCAACATTTAGTTTGTATGCATTTGGTTCAAGTTTCTAAACGTACACAATTTGAGTCTTATGAAGAGATCTTTCGAAAGATCATGGGCTGCTCCGTCGAACTCTTGAAAACTTGCTTAAAATACATTATGAGTCGAGAGGCGTCTATTTAAGTCAAGAGATGTCCCTTGTAAAATGAAGAACGTCTGTCTTAAGTCGAACATCTTTCAGTTATTTCATCCTAGGATGTCCATCTTTTGCATCGAACGACCCTTAATTTAATCTAACAATAATATTAAGATTGTCATGTTAATATCGGTTAAGGTGATAAAATATACACAGCATTAATATTAATGTAAAGTTGGACAAACCCATAAATCTGGACCTAAATTTTTGAACCAACCATTATAAATTTGGAAACCCATAAACTATTTATCAAATTCATAATTATTGAGCAACTCAATTTCATAAAAATAGTGAAGAGTAACATTAGATTAGATGTACACTCTAATTTTATTATTTTAGACATATATTCTAATGTATTTTTGTTCATTCATTTAATAATTATAATAAGGTATATACAAATGAATGAACATAGTTTAAAAATGTATTATTTCTAATTGAAAACTGATTAATTATGCAATTTTTGTGAAGGAAATGTCTTGAACAGATATATCCACAAAAATTCAGATTATTTAGCCAACAGTGAATTTGTAAAATCGACACAAATTAGTAAAATCCATTCCTCAAGGTCTATGGTTAGGGTTGATGAAATAGTTAACCAATGTTAAAAGTAGGGTATTTTGGTAATCTCAGTTGATAAAAATGTCAATAATCGTTAAACTAAATGTACTTGGAAATATCCTTACTTGATAAGGCTAAGAGCAACGCAGTTTTCGTTGAACTCCGGTGACCGATCTCTGAACAGCGGCGACTTCTGAAGTTGACGACTTTGTCCGTGTTGCAGCTGTTTCTTTCATTCAATCATTACTGGAAGGAGGTCTCGATTCCGTTTACTCTGCGTGATTTTGTTCAGGAAACTATTGATTTTGATTTTCCCAATCAACTAGGGCACACGTTCTTGTTATCGCGAGTGCGATCGGGATGGCTTTACGTTATTATTTTTAAGCAAAGTGAAAGTACTTATTTCGATCTTCTATAGATTTTCCTTAGGTTGCAATCGTAGCCATGGTTTTCTATTTATGATTTATTGTCTCTTGAGCCTTGTGGAAAAGTAGAGAAGAAGAGACACGGTTCGTTTTTGTTCTGTGCCTGTGTCTTAGGTACTTGTATGAGACAGAAATAGACTAGGACTTGAATGTAACATCAATGGTCAGCAAAGTTTAAAGTAGTGTGTTTTGATTTGTTTGGCCTCCCGCGGTTTCTTGGCAGCCTATTGATTGACGTAATAGAAGAAAAAAATATGCTTCTACAGGCTTTACGAAAGAGAAACATATTTACATGAAGTTGCTATAAAATTTCTGGGTATCAAAACTTCCATCTTTTCCAGGGGTAAGAATAATATGTCAGGGAGAAAGCGACCTGCTCGTGAAATTGTGAATGGCCGACGTGGATACCCACCAGATGGGACTTTCAGTCGAGTCCCTCCTCTGCCCCAAATGCATCCTCATCCTGCCATAATGGAGGAAGAGTTTGAATTGCAGCACACAGAAATTCGAAGGATGATGGCTGACCAGCAGAGACTGATGGAGGATCGTATGACAATGCAGCGAGAGCTCAATGCCGTAAAGGAGGAGCATCATCGTATGAATCTTATAATCACTGATATACGTGCTGAGCAAGATATGCGTTCGAGAGAGCTTATTGAGAAGAGCATGAAACTTGAGGCTGATCTCCGTGCTACAGAGCCTTTGAAAAAAGAGGCTGTGCAATTAGGTGCAGAAGTTGAGAAACTGGATAAGATTAACCAGGAGCTCACAGCTCAAATTAAGACCCTCCAGAAAGACCTTATGAAGTTGCAAACTGATAAGAAGCAAATATCTGTTTTGAGGACAGAGATTGATGGGCTTCACCGGGATTTAATGCATGCTAGGTTAGCCTTAACATTCCTTAAGATCTGAGTGCTTCTATTTTTTGCCAAGCCGAGAGCTTAACTTGTTAAGATGGTTTTTGTGGTCCATAGTATAATTGCTTCTTGTTGTGTAGGACGATGGCTAACTATGAAAAGCAGTCAAACATTGAGTTGATGGAACATAGACAAGCCATGGAGAAGAACTTGGCTTCCATGGCCCGTGAAGTTGAGATGTTTCGTGCTGAGCTTGCTGGTGCTGATGGTAGACCTTGGGGAGTTGGTATGTTAGCCTTTCCTCCATGCATATTAAAATTTTTTTTTTGGTAGACTCTGTTATACTACTCTCTCCATTACACACCCCTCAAAGAAAAAACACATTTAATTCATGAATGCATATATTTGTCTCCTATGCTGCATAATATGTATTGCTTTTAATTTATTGTGATGTATGATGATGTTTGAGATACTTGTTTATTTGGGAATTCCCATAATTGCTTTATGTTGTTGCTCAGGGTTTATGATTTTGTCGACTTTAGGTTTCAAAGGATTGGAATTACACGTCTTTAATATTGAAGAAAATATGATTTATATCTGGTTAATGCTTTTATATTTTTGGTGGGCTGATTTAGTGTTGATGTATCATTTCTGCAATATTTTAATAGTTTTAGAAACTGTTTTAATTTTTTGAACCTTTTTTTTCTTACTAATTTATGTTTTTGTTAAGGTGTACCGTTCGGCATGCAATTTGACAATCCTAACAGTGGTTTCACTTCTTATGCAAACAATCATGGGATTCACGCGGTATGAATGCATCTACTAGTACTATTAACTATGATCAGAGTTTGTGACTTCTAATTGCAACAAGCAGAAAATTTATGTTTTTGTTCTTGTGGCTTAGAGTTCTGGTGAAAAAGCTTCATTTCCACCTTTATCTGGTACAAGTTCAACCTTTCGAGGAGGAATTGAGAAGCCTCGGACAACCCACAGTCGTCGCTAAGATGGAGATGGTGATGATTTTAACTTAGGAGACCTTTCTGCTTGTGTGATGCCTATTGTCAAGCAAAAATGTTGCAGGAAGGATTTGGTTTTGCTACTTTGCATGCTTCATAGCCCTTCTCCAATGTTAGTGATTAAAACTTGGCATATATAGAGTTTATATTTCAGTTTTTGATTGCTGTGGTCAATATTACATTATTTTCTATTTGACTCTTTCAATACCTGTCTCCTCTTCATGAAATTTTAATTTGTTTTCTTAAGTGTTTGGTGGTTGCAGTTTTTAGTGGATTCCTGATTTAAAATAGCATTTTCTTAGTTTAGAAATATATGGCCCCCATATTTTATTGATAAAGGGAAAAGTAATGACCTAAATTTTGGCCTTCACTGCCTCATGTAGAATGAAAGTGTGTTTCTTAGATCAAAATTTACGGGGAAAACATATAACGTGGATTGGAGGTTGTTCTCTTCTTTAAAGTTCGAGACAAACTCAATTGTCTATTGTTGCCTGAAGAATGGAAGGAAGATGGATTCCTGGGGTTAGTGTCTGTAGTTGTTCTTTAAACCTGTGATTTGTTGATACGATGATCAATGTTACAAAATATATTACTAACATAAACACTAGATAGCTTTATAGATTAAAGAACAAAACACATCGTTTCACTTTTGGGAATAATGAAGAAATATTATCTCTGAGTGCTTGGAAGTCCAGGCATATATGGGGATTCACTGAGGAGTTATTTTTCCATGCAGTTACATAGATCTCAGTTCTGGATAATTTAGTGTTTTGGATGTTGAATATCATTTTTAATATATTGATGGACAAGAGTCATCTTTGGCAGGATCTATAGCGTTTGTTTAATTGACTCTATTGCATTTCGCTGTTGAAAGATTTCAAGAACTTCTGTAAATGGATATTTGGATTTGGAATTTTGGAGCACCATGTATCTTTTGAGCGTAATATATGTAAAAATTTCTATTGTAGAAGTATTATGACCTGTCTATTAGCTTGTCTTTGAAGATGAAGGTGGGACATACGCTTTTGTTTTTACAGTACTATTAAGAGTGGGCCTTTTTACTTGAAATTGTGCTGGCTATACTGGGCTAAGAGTGGGCCTTTTACTTGAAGTTGCGCTGGGTGTACTGGGCTCTGATACCATTGCTCTTTATTTGATTGTTAGTCTTCAATTTAGCACTGGGAATCTGATTGAGATTGTCTGATATGGAAAACTACTCTGATAGCAGTGACACTATGGAATGGACTGATGTTTACAGCCTAAAATCTGGAATGTTATATGCTTCTGGCAGTTATTGTGTTCTTTGATAATGCAAATGTTCGGGGTTGCATCTGTCAGTTGTGATTGGGGTCTTAAAGTGGCTTTGGAACAAAAGAGGAGATTGAGTTCTTAGCATTTCTCTTCACGGATACTACTTCTTGGAGATTTAACGTTTATGGTCATCTCTTATCTCGCTTTCCTTTCTTTCAGAACCATAATCCTGACTCGGGAGATATTTTTCAATGAAGTGACCCATGTGTAAAACATATTTCTCCTGGGATGACTGAATTGATTCTTGGACAATTAAGAAGGGAGGGTGGACATTATATGCGAAGAAGCTAGCTTGTGGATACTTTTTGAACTTGATAGGCAAGTATTCCCTCTCCTTGTGTTAGTTATCTTGTACACACCGTAGCCAATGTCTTGTTTGTATTTTTCCATTGATTGTCTTCAAATTCTTTGAACGTGCATCAATTCTATTGTATTTTCTTCACTGGGTTTAGTTTATTACTATCTGTGATCATGTTGGTTGGAAAAACCTAACACCATTATTATGTCTTAGCTGTTGAGGTTAAACTTGCATTTAGTGAGATTAATGTCTGATACATAGTGAGGGATAAGATATCTTATTTTTAAGTTGTCTGGTGTTAGTTGTTGACTGGTTTGTTCGCATGGTTACTCCAAATGTGCTTGTCTCATTTGCAATTCTTACCTTAGCCAAGTTTATTTCCTTATTTGGTTGAGGGCTTGGTTTATAAAGGATGGTGAGATCTACTGGAAATATGATCACTTACGGATGTAGAGCTAACTTACGGTGGGATATTCTCTTTGAAATAAATAGGACTGTTTCAAATAAATAGGACTCTTCGTCTCAAAGATAGCTGAGCAATTGTACAGCACAAAAAGATTTCAGCAGAGTTGATAGTGCAGGCGATTTTAAGTGTGCAAGACCTTCTGGCTAGGGTTCCGAAGGAAAGAGCCAAATAGAAAAACTATAATTTTTCATGTTGGGTAGCCTATTGACGAGGATGAAAGATGTGCCTTATTGTTAGTGTTTCAAATGAAGTAGCTAAAATTATAAATTTATATGAGGTGCAGCCTTTGTTCTGATTGATGATGATCAAAGAAGTGCCTGATAAATGTCTATACCTAATTTTTTGAACTTTGATTGAGTGGTGATCTGAATTTGATCTCAAAGCTTTGATTAGTTATAGGCCTACTTCATTGGCATCCTGGTGCTAGGTTAGGCTTTGCAATTTCTGATCTTGCACTTGATCTTTTTTGGGGCCTCACTCTGCTGAAAGGATAGGCATTGTGGTTAATCCTTTTCATGGAGTCTTAGTTCATTGATTTCTTCCCCGATTGTTGAAATAGATTTATGCCAGGATAAGCATGCTTTTGTAACAACCATGAAAAGAAGAGCACATCTTCTTTATGAGTTATCCAATTAGATTACAGTTTAACTTGTGCTTACGATGTTAAGTTGAACTAGTCATGGTTGAATTTCAAACTCTCAGGCGGACATGATTTAGGACTACTCTTTGTTTCATATTCAAACACTTCCAAGTATTTTGCACAAATGTTTTTTCAGAAACAAAAAAGATAGTGGAACTTTTTGGGATGAAAAGCTGAAGCATGGTTGTGTTTTTGTTAGGTTCTTATTGGGTAAAGTGTTTGCTTTCCATACTTTATTTACCGCATACAAGGTTCATCTGCCCAATTCTACTTGTGTTATTTTATCATATTATGATGTTTGCATTTCTTATGGTTTTGGTTTTGTTATCTATTTCACTGCAGATGACGGTTTGGCATGTGCTTAGGCAACGGGAAGAAATGATGTTCAGATATTTTATGAAAAAACAAACTGGATGCTGCTGGGCATGCAGAGCTTCCATGCTGCTCTCTGGGCCTTAATGTTTATTGATTCTGCATGTGGGTTGCCGTGGATGCACAAGTACTGCCAGATCGAAGAGATTCTGGAAATAAAAGACGATCTGGTGGATGAAGCAAGTTATTTTGTTTTACCTTCTCGGTCTAGCAGTTGCCAGGACAATGAGGCATGTGAGAGAAATGACTTGAAAACAAAAAGTTTGACGACTCACCATGGAATGGAAACAATGCAGTGGGAGATGGGAGATGGCTCTCAAACCAAAACACATGTTTGGGGCCTCGCTTCGTGTGCATACGAACCTGCTTGGGATGGTGTGATCTTACCTCTCAATCGTGGGTTTCCCCATCTGAGGACTCCCCGCGTGTCCATTCGGTGGATAAGAAGACCTCAAAAAAAGGAGGATGGGCATGTCACAGTTTGGTTTTGGGTCTATTTTCATGCTCTAAAGATGCATAATATCATCCCGATTCATTAAACTCGAACCATGCATACTCCGGCAAACAATCTTAGTGAAGAAGGTAAATAAGAGAATCTAGAATTTTTAAGGTATGGAACCCTTTCTTCAACAATCAAAGTTCTAATTTTGCCTATGATACCAATCCCTTGGACATCATTATCATAGATTGGTGATCATTCGTTACTATTCCTATTTCACCTGCAAATTGTGATTCATCGAGGTTCATTGATGTCAGGCTGGGCTCGACACAATCAGAAAACATGAGAAGGTTTGACATGCATGGCCCCTGGCAATGTGGCATACTTGAAGATGGTCTACAAGTGCAGCACTTGCATGAGAGCACATATTGTTGTGGGTACTTCATTATCACTTGAAAAGAGAACCAATCAAGCCCTTTTTCCACATTTTATTTAATACACAACACTATGACGTAGCAAAAATCAAACAGATCATCCATCGTTCGCTACATTTACACCATCGATTTCTTCTCCATGGCCCTGTCAGACCAGTTTCACAATTTATATACTCCTACGTTGGCTCCATAATCTGCATTGATCTCCACTAATTTCATAAAAATTTGAAGTGCAAGAACTCAGCATGCATTTGAACCTGTGATCAAACACAATCGCCACAATCCGTGGGGGGGTTTCTCATGTTTAGAAGCCGGTGAGAGTCTTTACCTCGGGACGTTTTTTGCAGCCTCCTCTCCTCGTTCTTCCATAGCCTTGCGGACACGCATTTAATCCCACTCCGAAAGTAACTTACAATCATGTTCACGATCTCACTGTAACATAACATGATGCAGACTAAAATATCATAGCAGTCCCAGTAAAAGCAAAGAGAACAGGGAAGAAAAATTGCACTAGAAACCACACGTCTGAAGAAGAATGAATTAGACTTGCAAAATCCAAGTGAGACTTTACACAGGATTTTATCTGTCCATCAATATTTTTCAATCCATTTACATTATAATTAACTAAATACTAGTGCGCTACAAATAGCAGTTGCTAAATATTCAATCTAAGAATAAAAAGTTCAAGCTATTTAAGCAATACTACATTCCTCCTCCAAAGAAACTTAACCCAGAATTTTGGGAGTTGAAAAGATGATACTGATCAAGAGGGTAATAATTGTTCAAATCCGCATGATAATTTAACTAGATAAACATTTGGACGTTTCTTATTGATGATTTTGCATTGTGGGTGCTACTTCAGATTGGTATGTGTTCCAGCAGGGAATCTGAATTTCTTGGATGCACCATCACTCAGTCAACCTCTTTAAAATCCTTCCGTCTTCGATGTTTTGAAGCCAAATCTGGTATTTCTCATCAAAAGCTGAATGTTTTCAACACCTTCCATGTATTTCTATAACACATGGCAGATTTGCCAAATATAGGGTCAGCCGAGGAGGCTTGATGTATACAATCTCAACCGGATATTTTCCGAGTAATCTATTTCTCACGTCATTGAAGGCAAATTCAGCAAGCTGAAGAGCTAAAATCCCAATGCCTTGCACGTAGACAACTAACCAATGAAGTTTCCCAAGGTTCTATTAGTTACCAAGGATTAACCATCAGTTTGGAGATGGTTTGTTGAGCTATATCTAAAAGTGATGCCAACTCTGTATCCACAACATTCAAACTCTTGGAGTTCTGTGCAAATAAGGGACAAAGCCCATTTATAAATCTTGACATATGCTCTCTGGTACTGACAAAGGAGACTAGACACTGTTTGAGAAAATTATCCCTTAAAAGCCTGATCCAATCTATCATTCAAATCCGATGCATCTAGGATTCATCCTTCCTCAGTGTCAACAAAGTGGGAATGACGCAAGTACTTAGACTACTTTGTATCCGTCTCTTGTCTACCAAGTCCTGAACATGGTCCAGGAAAATGGGGTGTTCAAGGACTCAATCTATATTTGGGTAGTTTAAAGATTCAAAGGTTTTCAAATATATGTCCCAACTATGGAAACATACTCACCTATTAATCTATCTAAGCATAGTTTCTCCACATTTTTATTTTTGTCTTCCTTGCTACAATTTTTAATCTCTCAGACATGGTAAAATATAAAAACTTGGGCATTTCATGGACCCAATGATAGATATGATTAGGTCAACAACAAAAAGGGCATCTGAATTTTAAAAGTCAAAAATAGAGAGGACATTTAAACTTACAGCAGAGAGCATGAAGATCGGCCACCGTTCATGTAGTTGATGAACAAGTACGAATCATAATGCTGACCGTTGATTAAGTAAAAGCCCCGCAACCTTTGTATACACTTGAATGACATTTTCTGATACAGCTGAATTGCTGGAGTATTGTACGAAATGACATGCAAGTAAACAGCTTGACAAGTAGGGAAACTGGAAGCATATTTTAAGACCTCGCAAATAAGGGAGCTTGCTACAATTGCAAGGCCATAATCAGTCAAATCACAAGACGGGATTAAAGAAATAAACTGGTGGAGAAACACATACCAATGCCAAGATTTCGGTATGTTTCTACTACTCCGAGAGTCAAAATATATATTAAAGTTTGATCTGCCATTGACGAGTCATAACTAAGCATATCTGAGATCTACAGCAAACAAAAAAGGGGAAAAAAAACTCAAGGTTAACTTGAAACAAAGGTGTACAAAAAGGACATTCTAATTTTGACTTTGAGAATCATATTCTATGCTTAAATCAAATGAATAGTCTTTGCCAACTTTAAAGGATAACACTTGTTGAGGGATTACTAGAAACTACCTAGCATATGTCACTATATTTTAATCATCTCATTTACAGTCAGAAAAACACGCCAGGAGAAGTTCCTTCAAACAATCAGTAATAAATAATCAATTTTTAAGTTCCATCTACATTGGCAAAAGCAGTAGCATTTTCTCAACCCAAATACACCAAATTAAGTAAAGATATAGTATGCACCCAATGAAATAATCTTTCAGGTGATAGTGTGAGCCAAGAAAGAAATCACAATCAAGTTTTTTTTACTTAGTTGGAAAACATCAGTAATAAAAAAATTGATTTTTTTTTGTTTCATTTGATCTATCAAAACCACAAATAAGCATACTTGGATTTATTTGTGTAGAATCTTTATTCTTGAGTTATTGAGTTATTGAGATCTAAGTTGTGTTCTTGGACATCAAATAACAGAAAGTGCATCATAACTTCTTTTAACCTTAAAACATCTAGGCCATTACATGTGAATCTGGAATACAAGGCCTAAAACTCAAAAAGTATCCAATGAGATAGCTGCTACTATGATGAAATGGGGAGATAAACTCACGTCACTTTCTCTGGCAGGAACAATTCGAGCTGTAACAAATCCAACAATTTCATCAGTTAGTCCATTGGGCCTACTGCGGTCAACAGCTGCCCATGATATTATATCACGTCCATTTACAACATTTTGAAAGAATTCATATTCATACCTGAAAAGAGTATTTACACAGTAAATCTATCAAATCAGAGATGATAAGTGACTGAAAATCATCAAATGAATTAATGTACCTTATAGGAAATAATTCGCTATGAGCTAGCTCCAAAACCTCCAAATCTGAGGGTTGTATAGGCCTGTAGCATATGGTTGGCCGATAGGAGACTTTTGCTTTTACCATTGAACGATGAGCTTTCAATTCCCAGCAAAGGTCTTACAAACTTGGTGAAAATCTGTCAGACCTTCATTTTCCATTTACGCCACATCAGCAACAAACGGCGAGCATTATGACTTAAAATTGGAAATATTTCAAGCCTTTTGATAACGCTCTTATGTCGACTGACATAAACATAAAAATCAATAGAGTAGTCTCAATTGGAAATAAAATAGACATCAAGACGGCATGTTTGAGTATTTATGAAAACATTGACAATTTAAGATAGGTCAGTACCTAAAGTACAATACAAAGATTTCCTGCACAGTACATACCATAAATTTATAGGGATCTTCTTTTAATTGAAATAGAAGATGGAGCAAAATTAAAAGGGAGAAAATATAATATATCTCAAACCATATTTGACTAATTTATTAAGCACTTGTTCAACAATCAATGAACTGGTCAATTTTTCAGGATACACTGGCAATTAGTCGCACAGAAAGGAAATTTACAATCAGTATACCAATAAACACCACCATATGCCAAAGTAAACATAAACTCATAGTCCGAGAACAAATTATTCACAGATTATAAAACAAGAATGGTTCTCGTATTAGTGAATTCAAAACAATAGTTTTCAATCACAATTACCAACTGACAATGCATGCTGGTAAAACAAACAGAAGAAGAGATTAAAGCACATTATTCTCCATTACTATACAAAAATGACTCGGGCAAAAAGCCATTAAAATTTATTTTCCATGACAAATTTTTTAAAAAAATTTCTGTTTCATGCAAAATAACCCAAATCTAACATCCTAAAGCTTTGATATAATGATTTTTTTTGTGCGTCTCAACCACTAGAAAATATCACGAACTCATTTCAAGAACGATTATCCTAAAAGAAAGAAACCAATTCTTTGCTAACATTAATTTTGTCCTTTTGTGTTTTGACATCTTTCAAAATACACACAAAAGTAAGAAATTTGGGTCAATGCCTTGCAATGTTTAGCTATGTTGAGTAAATCCACAGTACTCAAAGCTACCAAGCAATTATAGCCCTTTAGCGGAGCAAGCCTTGAGATTCCCAACTTTAATGTTTTCAAAGAATTTCAAGTGAGCAACATTTATATATTAAATCTATACTACCAAATCGACCGTGACCATGAATTAAGAAAAACTTATAACCTAGCCAAATAGAATTTTATCAATTATGCCACAAATTCATGATCAATTAGTTTCAAGCTACACATACCAAATCCCCTCATGAACAATAGAAAAAGCAGAGATGGATAGAGATAAAGAGAGAGAAGGAAACCACCAGCTGCAAGAAATTACATCTACACTCTCAAGTTCGAAAAGTCAATGATCAAATTAAACATGAGATCCAAAATATGAATCTAGCATCATGATCTAGATGAAAGGAGCTTAAAATTAGGGATATCAAAAGCAACGAACCAGGACAAAATATGATAATTGTTGTTTCTCTTCACTTATGATTTATCATAAAAATTTGTTTCTGAATGCAATTGAAAATTCGTTAACAAGTTTAGAATTTGAAATCTCGAAGATCTTGTTGGTATTGTTTTCATATTTCATACGCAAAGGTGAAAAATATTCTCACATCTTCAAATTAAGCAAACAATATAACAATTCCATCATCTCTGGTGTGTTCCATACGATTTGTTTGGAGGAGACGAATTTGAGAAGAATTATGTGAATAGGAACAAATAGTCACAAGAATCATATGAAGATACAACAGCCATTCCCACAATGGAAAGAAATCATAGTGAGAAATATATCACCTGCTCTTGCAGTGCAGATGTTGAAACCTTGTTAACTTGATGAGGGTTATTGCTAAAAATTCAACTCGCCGGATAGAACAGAGGAATTTTCGAGAGAGAAAGGGCTACAAAGGGGAGTAAATAGCAATAAGATCAAGCAAGCTAAATGAAGGTTGTCGAGAAAGTATTGTTAAAACTTTTATCGAAGGTACAAAACTTTTAATTCTACAAATTCTCCACAATCAAACAAAGATTTCACAAGTCACCAGCTGCCACTGCACAGTTTTTGTATGCATGGACAATTCATACAAGTTAATATTCATTAGAAGATTTTAAAATAAATTTTCAGTGGAAAAAAGTTAATATTCATTAGAAGATTTTGGATTTTGTAAAAGAATGGATTTAAAAGATTTCGGATTTTATAATTTAGAAAATTTTATAATAGAATGTTAATGTTTGTAGTTTTCGGATGATTTACAATTGTTTTACTGTCCATGGGAAAATCACAGTTGTCTAGGTTTTTGTACGAAGAAGACAATGAATTTTTTTTATTTGCAGATGAACCGCGGCGGTTTGACGACAAACCACAGTACAGCGGTTTGTTGTGAAACTGCCGCGGCTTGATGACATACCATTGCGGTTTGTCGTCAAACCGCCGCGGTTCCTGGTTTATGGAACTAGGACCATAACTTTGACCTCTTCAACTTTAAAGGACCATAACTTTGGCTACGAATGTTAGAATTGGCTCCATAAGATATCAAATCGAAGTTTTCTCAGAAATCTACGACTTGTCAGCGAGTTTTCAGGTGACCCACATTTCTCGGGCCCAAAATCGCACGTTTAAGCCCTCAAATTTGCGATAAAAGATTTTAGACAAACTGCGAGTGACAAATCGCTACGGTTTCACGACAAACCGTTGCAGTTTCACGTCAAACTGCTATGGTTCGTCGTCAAACCGCAGCAATTTCATAACAACCGCAGCGGTTCGTCGTCAAAGCCTTAACGGCAAACATGGCAGCGATGCTAGCAGCGTCAATTTTATATAGTTTAGTGGTTAATTTGTTAGCAAAAAAAATGATGGCTGATTTGTCAAAAACAGTAAAGGAAGAAGGTTGTTTTGTCATTTTCCCTAAAAACACTGTCATTTTTGTTTTGATTAGATCTTTGATGAGAAAATTTCAAGTGGGGCCTCTAACACGAACTCCAAAAAAAATAGAGGAAAATGTCATCTATATAGAACAAGGCAGTACATACAATTCTCAATTTTCGAAATTTGATATCATTGAGAAAATAATAGAATGGAATATTTATGGACATACAATCAGAGGCGAAAAGGTTTAAATGACAAGAGGAAGAACAAAGGCAACTGCCATCTGAAACCAACAAAGAAATATGCGTCGTCATACTTCGATTCTTCCAAACCCAGCAATGGGGTCAGAAAAACTGCCCACCTCGCGGGGAGGCTTCAAGTGTTGGACAAGAAAAGAAACAACCATATTGGCGAGTGAAATTTACGAAGAATAACTAGATCAAGAATAGTTGATGAAGAGAAATACAACAAATATTCCCAACAAAAAAAAAATCGTGTAGAAAGAATTCTAACCCGCTTTGAATAGTCAAATCTCTTTTGATGATCTTCGCCCTTTGAAGTACAAAACGATTGCTCCGACGCTCAGAGAATGAGAGAAGAGAGAGAGAGAGAGCTACACAGAAACATTTACACGAATGAAGGACCATATTGGATTTAAGAGCGTCATGTTTTGGGGCTTAAAAAGAGGCCCATTTATGGAAGGTAAGCCTTGCCCATCCACTAAATTTATAATACTGCCTCTCACATTTGTAGAAGGTCATTTTATACCAGATTGCTGTACTGCTAGTCTGCATCATTAACTGTTTTATGATTATCTTGTCCAATACATCAAATGAGGTCGCGATGTTTAAGGAAGAAGTTAGGTAGCTATTGTTTCTCTTCCTTCTTTTTGTTTTGTCGTGGGAATCCATGTCTGCTTTCACTTGCAAATTCGACGTCACAAGTTTGGAATTTGAAATCCTTAAGATGTCTTATGTGCATTGTTTTCATTCTTAGCACGCAAAGGCGACAAAATATTCTCATATCTTCAAATCAAGCAAACGATGCAACAATTTCATCGGCCGAACGAAGTGTCCCATACGATTCGTTGAGAAGAGTTGCGTGAAACGAAAACTCAACAAGAATCACATGAAGAAACATGAACAAGTCTCTCGACAAAAAAAAGAGAATAATTGACAGAAAAAAAAGGTCTGGGATGCATCAGTGAGATGGAACTGGGGTCATAAAATGGCTGTGGAGCAAAAAAAAAGGTCTGTGTTGCATTTAGTTAGATTAGTTTCCTGATCCTGATACATTTGGATAAGATACCTTATTTGTAAGTTGTATGATATTATTTTTTGACTGCTTTATTACCGTTGTTATGCTGAATTTGCTCGTATCATTTGCAATTCTTGCCCTGGCCGAGTTTATTCCTTTATTTGGTTGAAGCCTAGTTAGTGGACGATAGTGAAGGTCTTTTGGCAAAACAAGGATCACGTTTGGCTGCAGAGCTAACAACTTACATTTGGTGATCTTCTTTCTGAAATTTATAGAACTAAGGGTACCTATAAAGATGACAAAACAGCAGTGCCTGCAGAGTTGATGTTGTAGGCGATGGTACATGGGTAGACCTTTTGGTAAGGGTTCCAAATGAAATAGCTTAAATTGGGAAATTAGAAATTGACAAGAGGAATCCTTTGTTCCGATTGAGTGGTGAAAGAAATAATTTGATGTTAAGATATTTTCAGAAAAAACAATTGGAATATGGCGGCCTGCAGTTGCATTGGATTCATGAGGATTTCCAAAAGGTTTTTACAGGTTCTGGAAATAAAATGGGATCTGTTCTTTGGTTCTGTTGGATGATACAAGTTATCATTTCCCCTTGATTCAGGGTGAAGTTGGAAGCCATTGAACAATGATAACTCTCTCTCTGTCACATAGGAGTATATCTATTATTTTTCCCCTGCTTCCTATGTGGTAAAGATGGTGGGCATTAATGTCGATCTTTTGCCCTTTACCTGGCACTTTGTGTCTGGAAATAGACCTCCACAATCAGCTTGATCTTCAAGAGAACCATCGCGTTTGACAATTACTGGGTATGTGACAAGGTGAACGCCTTTCATGTCGATGATTTCTTCTCCGCTGTATATTTTCCACATCTGGTCTCCTATGTTACGCATTTTCTGTACACATTCCAAACTATGTGGCTCTTGGAAAAGCTCCTCAGCTAAACCTCCTGTATGTTCATACCAAAGAGACAACCTATATGAAAAAATTTCTCCAAGGCTCTTTGTATCTCCGCCATTTTCTGTTTGGTAGCATCCGATGGCAATCTCTGTGTCTCTCTGCCCGTCCATGGATCGCTGGTTCACATTTGCAGATCCTATTATAATGTACAGGTCGTCCACTGCACAATCACAACTTAGAAGTTAGATTGAGTGATAATTATTAATCGGCTGTTGAGAGGAAAAAAGAAGAATGAGATATGGATTTTGATATTACTCATACCTATCATGAGCTTGGAGTGGACATAAATCATGAACCTTCTATTGATTTGTGCATTGAAATATTGAGTTGCCGATTGAGGAGAATATGGAGGAATGAACTCTTCATTGCATCTCTCCTCCCTGTTTGCAAGACAAAAGAAGTTCAGGTAGTCTCTTGGGTGACCAGAATCACCATAGTCTCGCATTGCTTCGCCGATCAACCTATACATCATTGCCATTGTTTCTCTACTCCAATGCAAAATGTCCTGAACTGTTTCACTCTCTGGCACTCCCTCTGGCCACATTGGTATTACTATGTACACTGAGAACCTTTCTCTTGCCTTGATCTTGCTGACAACCTTTAGTGCTATCTCAACAGGTATCAAATTAACGCACCCACAGTGCGAATCTCTCTCCCACATATGGCACCCTCCAATGAAGTACTGGTTTTCAATATATATAAACCTCTCTGCCCGTCGTATTGCTTCGACGTAAGCGTCATGGATGCTTTTCTCTACAATTGATGTTTTTGACAATTGTGTATCGGACAAATGATCAATTGATCTGAAAACTTGTGCATTCCAATTTCTCCATGAAGAGTTGTTTGGACTGATTTCTGGTTTGAGTGTGAGATTCAAAAGGGTGGCAGTGGGGACTAGAGAAGATGCATCACATTGCTTAGCCCACCTCTGCTCAAAATTTGTTAAGATATCACAGGCAGCTTCACCTGTGACACAAGCATGAGCATCATGCCAAGGTTCTCTTGGCCCTCCATGGCTGATCTTAGCACCTGCTATGCTTGTTTGATAGAAGTCTAAATTATGGGATTGCTTTTTTAGAGTGTGGAAAAGTGAATGTTGCTCAGTATCATAACGTCCATCGCAAAGATCCAAACCGCCAAGAAAACTCATAATTTCTCTGCGGCTTGGTTGAATGTGCGATTGAGTATCAAGAATAATTGTCTTCTGATGGTGAGAGAATAGTGGGAGAGACAAAGGGTGCAATTTTGGACACAATCTACAGACAACTTTCGTGTTCTTGAAATAGGTTAATGCATCTTGCTCATGAGTTCCCATTATTCCATCATTTTTGATGAATGGAAGTGACGTTTCGTCGTCCCAAATCATGATTTTGACGGCGACTCCTTCCTCAGCTTTCAGCTTCAACAAGTCACCAAGTTTAACTCCTACTGCATATGGAATATTCGTATGATCAGAGTCTCTAACCTGTGAAAAGAATGTAATTGGCTTTCTTAAGGAGTTAAAATGAAGAAATTGAGTTACAGTTTGTTGATTTACCAAGACTGTATTGGGATTGAATGACCAGCCTGCTATGTAGATAAAAATTTTTGCATTATCAATGGCTTTGTATACATCTTCCCAGAGCCTTCTAGGAGCCCCGGACTGCTGAAATGGAGGCTGAAATGTAGAAAGGTGATGAGCATCTTGATATAAGACCACCTGACAGTTTGACCTTTGCGGAAAGGTTGCATTTCGTAGGCCCTTGAAATCTCCATTGCAAAGTATCTTCTTCCAGCTCACTTCATGTTCTGCTGGCCTAAACCATAACATGAATCGAAGTTTGAGTTCTGAGTTTGGCTTTCCACCCTCCGATAAGAGCGGAAACAAGCCGTCAATCAACCTTGATTCTTTCAACATCCGGTTGGTTGGTATGCTGATTCTGCCCAAGACCGAAAAGGCGGTTTTCATTGAAAGGACGATAATTGAAGTGGACGGATGAGCGCACAGCACATGAAAGGTTTGGTTCCAAACTCTGTCACGTTCATGGCTAGTCTGAGCTAGTTTGTTGCTATCAATCTTGATTGTTACGTATGCAGGCTTTCCTCCTGCTAAAAGACACTGCAAAATACAATGAAAAATGTGGGTTTAGAAATTAAGAGCCTTCTAAAGATTTTGTAGTACTTTTTTAGCAAATACCGAGAAAAGAGAAATATCGTGATCATGGCTTTGGTTTTTTGTGTGTTTTCATATTGGTTCTATAAGGCTTCATCTAACCATGACTTACATTAAGGGGAGAGAATGAAGTATAAGGCGTGGCATGGAAGATGGTGACTTCGAGTGTTCCATGGAAGAAATCGAGCTTTTCCTCCATAATCTCTTGAACGATGTTCGCAAATAGGTAAAAAGATTGAAACCTCCTGTTTGTAATAAAGACGATGGGATGACAGTGGATCCGGGAGGGGTTCTCTTCGATGAAAGTGTAGCAAAGCTTGTTAAAATTTGCAGGGACATGGCAGAGTAGTTGGAATTTAAAGGAAGAGGAGATATTGGCAAAACTTGCAAAACTTTGTATTTGAGTCTTGAAGGAAAGCTTTTGTTGGTTCATATTTTCAAATTGTTTTGAAAGCTTAGAGTAGAAGTGTCTTGGACTCAAATCACACTTCTCCTATCTTTCATCTCTTTACATTTCCTTGTTTGTTTGTTAGGTTTCGCAATGGCTTTGCTGTAAATTAGCCAATAGCCATAGTGGCTGTTATTCTTCTTTAGAAACTTGATGTATTTGACTAAGCCAAACTCAGCCAAACTCATTACGTTAGATATTTCAAGTCCACAAACTTGATGTGTTTGACCATATTATAATATATATGTAGGTTTGTCGACATAGCTCTGAGTCGGATAGCTTCTCCAATAATCATTGGCAGGATTAGGAGGAATATAAAACATCACTTGGCTCAAAAACACAAGTCTCGCACCTTTCTCCATGTCCTTACGCATCCAATCCCATACAGATTGGATGCGTGGTACTAGAAAGTATTATTTATTTATTTGATTTACTGGTTGTTAAACTAGAAATTTCCTGAACAATGTCTCAAGTGTTCAAAAGCAGTCCAATAACACTTCCCAAATAAGTCATTTCAGTTTATTTTAAAGTTCAATAAAAAAACAAAAAAATTTTAGGCTGCGAGAGCCCGCATTTTCAACGGTGGGGGAGGGTAATTCAGTATTTTCAGCAGCCAAGATTGGAAGCTTTATTTGGAAGAGCTCAATTTTGTAGTGTACCCATCCTTTAGATGAACCTCTCAAAATAAAGCTTAGGCCCAACCTAATTTCATCTTCCCAGCCCACATTACATAGTGCCCAGTTGAAACTGGGCTAGATTTGAACTGGGCTGGGGTGGACTGTGGTTTGAACTGGATTGTGTGTTGATAAGGTGAAACTGCGCAGCGCTGGGTTGGATTGTGCGCCGTTCAAACTGGGTAGTGCCTGACGACCTGGAATTTATTGTGGGCGGAGCATGGAATCGCCCTGGGTAATGTAATTGTTGGGCAGGGCTGGATCCTGAGCAGGCGATACTGAACTAGGCTGGTAAGGTGAAACTGGGCAATGTGTCATGGTCCTACTTTTGAGAGACTTTTCAAGAGGGCCATGCGGCACTCGTTGTTAGGGGAAACAACGAGTTAGCCTACTAAGTGTGCCAACGGCACCGATTGCCCACGACGTTAGAACAAGCTTGAATGTCTAACGAGCGAGCGAGATTCATCGAAAGCGTCATTGAGTATAAAGAGTATAGTTTGAATGTAAAAAGCTTTATCATTCATTGCTAGCAAATTACATTGGTTCGGGGGGTCTACGTGCAGTCATGTCTCTCCCCCTAAAGAGCATTCTTGACCATCTCCACTATGGCAGGAGTGAACATGCTATAATGTGAGGAGTCACTTGCCCAAAATGGAAATAAAAGAAATACAAGGAAATTACTATAAATGGAAATAAATCTAACTAAGCAGTAGAGGCGGCCATGGACAACAAGTCCTGGACAAGCCCGGATTGTTACATTCTCCCCCAACTGAGCTGTTGACGCCCTCGTCAACTTGTTTTCAGCTTGAAATCTTCAATCTTCTGTGCTTCCTTCTCCAGGTTGTCTTCTTTCTCCCAAGTCACTTCGTCATCTCCAAGTCCTTCCCATTTGACCAGGTACTCTGTCTGTAGACGGCCGCCTGCCTTGACGCTCCTTTCTGCTAGAATTTCTTCAACTTTCTTCTTCTTCCGGTAGTTGAGGGCGATGTCTGGTCTTGTGAGGTTGTTCTTGGTACTATCTTCATCATCGGGGTGATACGACTTTAGGTTGCTGACATGGATTACCGAGTGGATTTTAAGCCACCCAGGTAGACTAACTCTGTAGGATATCCGTCCAATCTTTTCGAGGACTTCAACTGGACCTTCATATTTTCGTACAAGCCGCTTGTCTCTCTTGCCTCTGAATCAAAGCTGTTCAGGCAACAACTTTACTAACACCAAGTCTCCCGCTTTGAACTCTCGCGGTCGTCGCTTCTGGTCTGCCCACTTTTTCATGTGTTTTGAAGCTCGTTCCAGGTAGGCACGAGCTACTTCAATATTCTGCTTCCACTCTTTTGAGAAATTGTAGGCTTTTGGCCACTTCCCTGAGTAAGGTTGATCCAGGGTGTGTGGCATTGTTGGTTGCCTACCGCAGACTATCTCGAGTAGGCTCATTCCTGTCGAGGAACTCTTCTGACAGTTAAAGCAGAATTGTGCCGCTTCAAGCAAACTTGGCCAATTCCTTTGACTGCTGTTGATAAAATGTCGAAGATATTCTTCTAGTAAGCTATTGAAGCGTTCTGTTTGATCGTCGGTTTGCGGGTGATAGCTAGAAGATATATTCAGACTTGATCCCAATATTTTGAACAACTCTACCCAAAAGGCTCCAGTAAATCTTGTGTCCCGATCACTGATGACACTTTGAGGTATCCCCCATAATTTTACCACATTTTTGAAGAAGAGTTGGGCTGTCATTTCTGCAGAGCAATATTTTGGGGCGGCTATGAATGTAGCATATTTGGAGAAGCGATCAATTATAACCAGTATTGCCTGAATGTCATTGACGGGTGGCAAGTTTGTGATGAAGTCGAGCAATACGCTTTCCCAGGGCTTCATTGGCACTGGTAATGGTTCTAGCAAACCAGCAATTTTGTCTTTCTCGGTCTTATCTTGTTGACACACCAAGCAGGTCTTGGTGTATTGCATCACGTCTTCCTTCATCTTTGGCCAATAATATCCCCTCTTTAGAAGGGCATAAGTCCTTTGCCATCCTGCGTGACCCACCCAGAGGGTGTCGTGGCATTCTCGTAAGAGTGAGCGTCGCAGATCATTACTTCGGGGTACGTAAAGTCTGTTGCCCTTGGTTAGCAACAGGTCTTCTTCGATCCAAAACTGTTGAGTCTTCTTTTCTTGCACCAATTGCATTACGGCCCGAGCAGCAGGGTCGTCTTGTAGGCAGTCTCGAATCTGATCTTTCATGGATCCACTAACTCTACTTGCTTGGAGTTGGGATAGGTAACAAAGACTGGCACATTCTGCTTTTCGACTAAGGGCATCAGCTACCCGATTTGATTGACCCGACTTGTGTTCGAACTGAAAATCAAATTCAGATATAAGCTCGTGCCACCGAGCTTGTTTGGCCGACAGTTTTGGTTGATTGAAGAAGTGGCATATGGAGCTACTATCTGTCTTCACTGTAAATTTGGAACCCAGGAGGTACTGTCGCCATACTCGCAAGCAGTGTACTACTGCTAACATTTCTTTCTCAGCAGCAATATATCTTCTTTCTGCTTCTTTTAACTTGCGACTTTCGTACACAATAGGGTGGCCATTTTGCAGCAAGACCCCTCCTAATGCGTAGTCAGACGCATCTGTTTCCACCTCAAATGGTTGAGTAACATCAGCGAGGGCTAGGACTGGACTCTGCATCATTGCATCTTTCAAATTGTCAAATGCATTTTGACATCTCTGGTTCCACTCCCAGGGAGTACCCTTCTTCAGCAGTTCAGTAAGAGGAGTAGCCCTCTTCGAGAACCCTTCAACAAAACGTCTATAATAGTTCGCAAGCCCCAAAAATGAGCGTAGTTCAGTAACAGAAGTGGGGACCCTCCAATCTCGGATTGCTTTGACCTTATCAAGATCCATGCGTAACTGTCCTTGCTCGATGATGTGACCAAGGAACCCAATGCTCTTCTAGGCAAAAGAACATTTCTCTTTCTTGATGTACGGCTGGTTCTTCCTTAGTTTTTCGAGGACAAGTCGTAGATGGCTTTTATGTTCTTCTAAGGTTTCACTGTAGACCACAATGTCATCTAAGTAAACCACCACAAACTTGTCGAGGAAGTCATGAAATACTTGGTTCATAAGGGTGCAGAAGGTCGCTGGCGCATTTGTTAGTCCAAACGGCATTACCAAGAATTCAAAAGCTCCATAGCGAGTCACGCATGTCGTCTTTTGCTCATCACCTTCAGCAATTCGAACTTGATAATAACCCGATCTTAAATCGAGTTTGGTGAAGTATTTTGCTTTATACAACTGGTCAAATAGATCAGTGATAAGTGGAATTGGGTACTTGTTACGTACCGTGACCTTGTTGAGTGCCCAATAATCAATACATAGTCGTAAGCTACCATCCTTTTTCTTCTGAAACAATACAGGTGCTCCGAATGGTGCTTTTGCGGGTCTGATGAATCCAGATGCAAGTAATTCATCCAGTTGTTTCCTTAATTCAACAAGTTCAGGTGGAGTCATTCTGTAGGGTGCCTTTGCAGGAGGTTTAGAACCTGGATTCAGTTCGATCTGATGATCAATGTCCCTACGCGGGGGTAATGTTTTAGGCAAACATTCTGGCATGGTGTCTTGGTATTCCTCCAAGACTTCTAAGATCTCTGATGGTATTTCTTCTTTAGTTCCTTCATCTACAATCGAGGGAACCAAGATGTAGGTCGGATCTTGGTGTTTCAGCCCTTTCTTGAACTGCATAGCTGAGATCATTTTTGCACCACTAGCAACAGGTTGTCGAAGTGTCGCAGGGACCACTGTCGGATTGTTTCCTGTGATCACCAAGCATTTCGCCGAAGGAATGGGGATCACCCTGTGCTCCATCAAGAACTCCATCCCCAGGATGATATCAAAGTCGTCCATCCGTGCAACGACAAAGTCAATTGGCCCAGTCCACGAGTTCAACTTTAGCTGAGTCCTTTTTACCACTCCCACTACCACATTGCTTTTGCATTCACGGTTTTCATCTTGCCCGCATTTTCTTCTCACTTTAGACCCAAACGGCGAGCTTCCTTCTCAGTGATGAAGTTATGTGTGGCTCCTGAGTCAATCATAGTGCTTTTAGTAGCCCTATTATCGACAATGCTTTCCACATACATGAGGCCTTTGTCTGGGGTCTTTTTAAGCTCCTCCATTTGTTGTTGGACTGCAGACAAGAAAGTCATAGTGCCAACTTCTGCCACTTCTGCGGGCGCTTCTTCGGAAACTCCTTCAGTTGAGTTGTCACTTTGAATGTAAGCTCGTGCAGTTGCTAGAGCCGATTTATGCAGGCATTGGTGAACTCGGTGAGGTCCTTTACACAAGAAGCATGACATAAGCCGCTGTATATTATTCCCTTTCCATGTTTCTTGGCCTTCCTTCGGGGTTCTCCATGCTTCTTGGTTTTCTCTGGGTGCCCTCCACGTTTCTTGGCCCTCTCTTGGGGCATATGGCTTCCTTTCCGGAGGACCCGTGTTTGGTCTTTGTGGTCTCGAATTATTTGTAGGAGGGAGATTTTTCCGGGGATTAGGATTCTCATTGGCATAGTCAAATAATCGTTCTACCGCTGTCAGCGCGTTTGAGAGACTCTGGACCCTTTGTTCATATAACTTAGTTCTGGCCCATGGTTTGAGTCCTTCAATGAAAGTGAAGATTTTATCCTTTTCAGCCATGTCATGTATGTTGAGCATTAGGCACGAGAACTGTTTCACGTAGTCACGGATGCTACCCGTCTGCTTCAGCTCTCGTAGTGATCTACGAGCATTGAACTCAACATTCTAGGGAAAGAACTGGTCTTTCAGCTGTTTCTTAAATTCATCCCAGGTGTCAATGACACAAGTGCCATTAGATATGTCATTGTATTTTGATCTCCACCAAAGTTTTGCATCTCAAGTAAGATACATTGTGGCCAATGTGACTTTAGACTCTTCACTAGTCTTGGTTGCCTTGAAATATTGTTCCATATCGAAGATGAAGTTCTCTACTTCCTTCGCATCCCGAGTCCCACAGAAGGAGTTCGGTTCCGGTATCTTCACCCGACTAGACTCAACTACGGTAGTAGCTTGAGTTTGGTTACCCATCGCTTTCATGGTGATGTTCAGTTTAAGGTTTATCTCAGCGATTTCGGCTTTCAGAGAGTCGAACATCACTTTGAAGTCTTTTGTTGTATTGGCTACAGTGTTTGCTAGTTGAACGCGAGCATGGTCTACTTCTTCTACGCGTTCTCGTAACCCCACCATCGTGTTTGTGGAGCTCTCTCCACTTTCTATTGCCTTTCCCTTCTCTGGTCGGGATTCAAGATTTTCTATCCGATCCATCAGCTCTTGGATCGGGATAGTGTCTATCCTGCTATGCACAGCAGCAATTTCAACAGGAAATTCAGCCATTTCCTTCACTCGTTCCTCTAGGAAACGTACATTATCAGGGATTTCTTGGAGATACGTCATCTCCTCTTCCAGCGCGATTAGCCGTTCGAGCTGGTCCATCGACGGGTTCGTCTTCTCTGACGAAATTTTCTTCGGCATGACTTTTCTTGCAACTTGAGCCAACCTGGCTCTGATACCAACTGTTACGGTCTTACTTTTGAGAGACTTTTCAAGAGGGCCGTGCGGCACTCGTTGTTAGGGGCAACAACGAGTTAGCCTACTAAGTGTGCCAACGACACCGATTGCCCACGACGTTAGAACAAGCTTGACTGTCTAACGAGCGAGCGAGCAGCGAGCGGGATTCATCGAAAGCGTCATTGAGTATAAAGAGTATAGTTTGAATGTAAAAAGCTTTATCATTGATTGCTAGCAAATTACATTGGTTCGGGGGGTCTACGTGCAATCATGCCTCTCCCCCTAAAGAGCATTCTGGACCATCTCCACTATGGCAGGAGTGAACATGCTATAGTGGTGAGGAGTCACTTGCCCAAAATGGAAATAAAAGAAATACAAGAAAATTACTATAAATATAAATAAATTTAACTAAGCAGTAGGGGCGGCCATGAACAATAAGTCCTGGACAAGCCCGCATTGTTACACAATGCCTAACTGTAGGCAGTTGAAACTGAGCAAAGGCTGGAGTTTTTACTGGTAGCAAAACCAGAGAAAATCTGAAGCTCAGACATCCATCCACGCATGACATTGGAGATTACATGTTATATTTTAAAATAATTAAATTCAACTGGATTAAAATATAAATATATTTCTCAATCAATTTGCAATAGTCGCCAGTCAATTGGTGCCACGTACACAATTACAGCTTCAATTTAGCAAAGCTTGAGGATGACTTGTTTTTCAAACCCTTCCTCCTCCTCGCTTCCTCCATCGCGCCACATGGCGTCGTCAACTCCCTGTTTCGCTGGCACCGTGCGTTGCCGTCTTTTCCACGATTTGCGTGTCGAAACCGTTGCCCAGGTCTTATTCACACACGAATATTACCCTCCCCTTGTATAAGGCAAAGTTGGCATTGTCGGCTGCATTGACAACTATCTAATTTCTTTAACAAGAGAAACCCCACCGTGCAGCGCAGCTGTAGGACAGTCCATGCTTCCTCGCGCTTTTCCATTCCCACTTTTATGTTCAGTCTCATTCAATCGGAAGATCAGGACCACTCATCCAGAAGAAAGAAAATCAACGGCATCGACGCACCCTATAAATTGTCTTCTTCAATTCAAAATATCAGATCCTCTACCAGTCCACGTCTACCTCTCCTCTCTGTAAACCTAACTTCCAAATTCCAGACTGGTCGAATCCGAGCTACGAGATGACCACCTATGGCACCATCCCCACCTCCTCCGCCCCCGGCCCTTCCACTAGCGTCGAGTACATTTCTCGTGCCAAAGGGAGAATCAAAGCAGGCCTCGCCACTCGCCGATCATGGAAGCTCATGTTCAACTTCCGATCTCTCAATTTTCCTTCCAGCTTCCGCGATACTCTCTTGCGCGTCAAGATCAATATCGGCTACTTCCGGATGAACTACGCCATCATAGTCCTCTTGATCTTGTTCCTCAGCCTCTTGTGGCACCCTATCTCTCTCATCGTCTTCGTCATCATGATGGCCCTCTGGGTGTTCTTGTACTTTCTCCGCGATGAGCCTCTCATGATCTTCGGCCGACTGATCGACGATCGCATCATTCTTATTCTTTTATCCATCGTGACGATCGTTCTCCTGTTCTTGACACACGCGACGGTTAATATTCTGGTGGCGCTCCTGATCGGAGTGGTATTGGTTTTAATTCACGCGATAGTGAGAAAAACCGAAGATTTGCCCTCAGACGAAGAAGCTGCTGGACTAACGGCGCCTGAATCGTCCTTATCTCCATAAAATTTCAATTTTGGGGTAATATCTCCCTGTAATTCGTTAATTGCTTTCTCTGCGACGTTGAAGAAGAAAACAGGGGAGGTTTGGATGTTGAGATTTGGATTGAATATTTTATTAAAACTGTGTTTGGACGACATGTCGTCATTATGTTGTTTATTTCTCTCTCACGTATCCAACACTATATGTGACATTCAATTACAAAATTATGATTTACTAATTGTAAAAACTAATTAATTAATTTTAAATCAATTTTAGCAACAAACCTAGTGTTAAAATATAATATAATTAAAATTAACTTCATTTCTATGACACCACCAATGGTTTAAGCATGCCCTCAAGTAGTAGCTCGAAGTGAGTGGGTTCGCTGGGTTACAGCGAGTTGAGTTGACTGGGTGAAATTTAAGGAGCATAATGTTTTGGTTCCTAAGTTGAAGCATAACCTAGAATTAGGTTGCTATCTAGTTGCCAATTTATCCAAATTTGAATGCTTTCATTGGACGAGTTTTGCTATCTTGGTTTGGTTTATGGTGGGTTTGATCCGAGATTCTGAAAGCTACCAACTTTAGATTGGCCTTCTTCTTTGATTGACACCCAGTCCATCGAAGCGTTGGACCAGAGGGAGATGGGGAGGAGGAGAGAGAGGGGGCCAGGGGAAGAAAGAAAGAAAGAAAGTATTTTGAACAGGTTTTCATTGTTGTCAGACAAGAATGTGCCTGTTTCAACCATAAAGTTGACACACCAGAGCTGTAAAAAAGGTTACTTTTGTTTGGGATGGTTTTCTAGTACCATCATTCTTCGCATTGGGGCAGAGATGGAGACAGATAGACGGGGATCAATAAAATGATTGATAGGTTTGATTATGATGTAATTTCGTCATCTTCCATGAAATTTTAGGATAAATTTTACCTCTGTAGTCTGGTTTTTTCTTGTATTCATCAAAATTTAAGAACTTACAGAGAGCTTTATCAATGGCTTCCTCAGCGAGTTCATTTGGTACACGTTAGCTCTTCTGCTTATGCACGACCAGAGTTCACTCGTCTTAATATGGAGTTCTCGGGATTGGTCTCTCTTCCTGTATTTGCAGGGGGTCTGTCATGGATTTGTGAGGGAGAATCTCATCTGGGTTTCCGCCGCATCCAGACAGCTATCATTAATGGAGTAAATCTGATCTTCCTCTGTGCTTCCCATCTGGTTTTGCTTTCAACTTTCAGAAACAGAAACAATCCCAGGAGTGACAACAGAAGAAATTATGTTTCAATTTCTGGATCAATATCATGTGCTATTATCAGCTCAGCTCTGCATATTTCGTTGCTGGTTTAATGAATCTGATAAACGAAAAGGATCGATTAACCTGAACGAGCGGATTTCTTCACTTGATCAGAGGGCTTACTTGGATCACTCTTGCATCTTCGTTGCTCGTTAAATGGTCAAGATTTATCATAATTTTGAGCTCTATCGGGTGGGTTTGTTCCTTTCTTAGACGCGTTAGGATTGATCTACTCGATATGGCATTGTGGCCGTTGAGCTTTACTTCTGTTACGTGCTTTCGTAAATTTCTACCACTTTGTCTTATTGTCTCTCAATCTTTGTTGGTCAAAGGGGATGAGATAAAAGAGGAAGATATTTCCTCAGTGAACTGATATTTTCATGGACGAATCTGGTACTTCGCTTGGGTTACAAGACGAATACGAAGACGAAGACGAAGCACAGTTAGCCTCCTTACTTCTGTTAGACTCTCTGGCTCGGCGACATTGGTTTGTCAAGTCGAGATGATCGGGAATGCAAATGAGATCGGCTTTATGGGGGAAATCTATCAAAAGCAGCCAAAGCTATCTAGTTTAGGAAGAAAAAGGGACTCAACAGGGATGCTTATAAAATGGGTGAATTTCCTTCGGTGGTTCCAACTAATGTGGAGTTCTTCCTTGCAGATCTTCTTTGCCATTGTCGTCCTTTTTGGGGTTGTGGGGCTTGGAGCTATTCTTGCTCTCATTCCTCTAATAATTTGTAGTCTTCTTAACATTCCTTTTGCAAGAATTCTGCACAAAAGTCGGTCGGAGTTCATGATTGGCTGATATCCTCTTCTGAGATCCTTGACAGCATGAAAATCATTAAATTGCAATCGTGGGGAGAAAAATCCGAAAGCTTGATCGAATCCCGGCAAGATGTCGAGTTCAAACGATGAAACATAACCGTGACATTAATATTTAGGGTTCCTTCGATTCGAAAGTGAGCGATGAAGGGGATAATTGGAGGGCTGGGCAGAGACAACTACTCTGCCTCGGACGAGTTCTTTTGAGGAGCAATATAATTCTGGTTCTGGACGAGGCCACGGCTTCCATCAATTCGGCAAATCGATGCCTTTTTACAGAGAATTATAAGACATGAATTCTCCGATTGCACCGTTCTCACCGTCGCCCGTCGAGTTCCGACTGTGATCGACGGCGAAAAAGTCTTAGTCTCATCCTTTGCCACATGCACTTCAATGTATTTTCCTCTCTTCTTCACTGTTCTTAAGCAGTTTCAGCTATCCATATAGATTTGGTTCATGACAGTGTGGATTTGAGTTTTGCAGGGAAAGTGGTGGAGTACGATGAGCCATTGAAGCTTATGGAGAACTGATAATTACAAAATACCTGTCCCTAACCCTAACCCGCTAACCCATGCTAGAACCAAATACCCTGAGTCCCCCATCCTCGATCTGGAAGCTCGACATTGGAAGGAACCGAGAAACAAGAAGGCGACTGTGAAGTGCGATCGGCGATTCAAAGCTGCGAAGGTGCGTGCGACAACGAATCTAAGCTGCTAAGGTGCAGTGCGACGAGCCGACGACGACTACGAAGGTGCGAGGACGACAGAGAAGCTGCGAGCCTGCGACGAGCACTGCGAAGCTACGAGGACGACTGCGAAGCTGTGCGACTTCGATTCTGCTCCTCTTTTTGATTTCTCCTCTATTTACAATCTGTTTGATTTCTCCTCTGTTTACAATTCCGGTTCCGAGCCTCTGTTTGATTTCTGCTCTAGTTATGTATAGATTATAGTTTACAATCTGTTTGATTTCTGCGAACATAGACTATATAGTTTGATTTCTGCTCCTCTGTTATCTTTGATTTCTGCTGCTCTGTTATCTTTGATTTCTGCTACTCTGTTTGATTTCCGCTCCTCTGTTATAGTCTATATTCGCAGAAATCAAACAGATTTGCACAATCAAACAGATTGTGTCTATAAATGAAGACATTTGCTTAAACCCCTTTAGGCAGGAAAATAGCAGGGGAAAAAATCACAGGTAATTGAAATATAATCGTGAGTTTTGTGATTTTATCTTAAATGAATTTATAAAAAAAATAAAATGGTAAATGAAATTTGCAATGTGAGATTAACAACCCGACCCATGAGTCACCCCAAAATATAATACATAGATTAACATAGTAGAGTCAAAAAAATATTCTTCCTTTTTGCACTTTCTAAACTCAAATCCCCATCAAATGACTCTTATTTTATCATATTCTCGAACTCATTAGGTGGAGGGTTTCAGCCAATGCAAACCTTAATGATTCAAATTGTAACGGTTGCCATTAATTTTGAAATAATGCAGTTTTCAAAACTGCACCCCCTCCTCCTTCCTTCTTAAAAGACCCCTTGAATGTCGTATTGCAGAGACTTGAAAAAGGCATTCTCTTGGAAGAAATTTTGGCTACGAGAAAAGGACATGTAGAGTAAATATTGTATTGTGCAGAAGGATTCTAGTAAGTGAAATCCCTCATAGTTGTGGTAAAAATTCTCTTGTGCTATGTGAGGAAAGCTTCGTCAAAATTCAAATTTTCATAATCTTCATCAATGTCAGTCTAATACTCTATTAATTGATTGAGGTGTCGTGACTTTAGGACTTAAAAGATTTGGGAGTTTTGCACATCTTTTGGAGGTAGACTCGCTTCTATATTAGTTATTGTCCTTAAATTTGGAATTTTAGTTTGGTTAAAAATTGGAATTTTTATTGGAGTTAAAGTTCAAAATTTTGGAATAGAAGTTGTTGATTTTGAATATAAAACGTGTTAATTTGTAAATCAGCGTTTTGGGAATTGTTTTGGGTTGAGTATTGCCAAAAAATATGGGAATTTGGCAAAACTGTGCGGCAAGCGTCGGAGAAAACGACGTTGGGTTGCGACTCGAAAGGTGCGGATCCATGACCCCATAGGGTTAGCCCATGCCAAAATCTTTGGGTTGCAGCCCAACTACTTTAGTCGAGGCCCAGACCCTATTTTGGGCTCGATTTGGACTTTAAACCCAAATGTGTTATGACGTTTCAGAGCTTGTTGTGGCATTGTTTTGGGATCTCCATTCAATTGTTATGGAGTCATTTTATTTAGCCCAAAGTTTTGAATTTATGTGAGGATTTTTTATGCTAATTCTGTGATACCGTTATCCTTAGGTTCCAATACTTAGAGTTTGGACTCAGCATATATTGGACTACTTTGGACTTGGGTTGAGCTTGGTTATTGATAAGCCCGTTTTAGGTAGAGGTTTAAATTTTATGTCAGTATCATATCATTTTATTAAACTATATTTTGAAATATATTCTCATATAAAATGATGTGTCTATTTTATGATCGTCTATTTTTATATTATCATATATTTTCACTAAACATGTTTTATATTAAGCATGCATATTCTTTCATTGATCGTTTTGGTCGAGTGAACCAAATTTGATCGATTTGTGAAGGAGTCATGTTTTCTTTAGGTACATTTGACTATTAGAGAATGTGCTTATTTGTGTTAACTAGGGTAACGAGACAGTTGATTGCATCATGTCTTTGGATGCAAAACTCTAAACCTGATCATGATCTTATTTTTGTAGTTTTAACGATTATTGAGTATCGCTGTTATTATTTATGTCTATGGCATGACGTGCCCAAAATCCGTGAGTGACTCTATTTTCATTGAATTTTTCATAATATATAATAGTATTTATTTTTTATATGTACCACACTATAGTGAAATGTTTTATCGTTTGTCTTATTGCTTGTTTTATAAACTCGTTTTATCTCAAATGTTTTATATATAGCACGCTCCCTATTAATTTTAATCTTAACATTATCTTTATTGAGTTTAGTCAATTCAGCTCAATGTCATTTCCTTAATGTTTTAGTTTGGAGAATTCTCCACTGCTTACGAAAGAATGAACTCGACGAGATTTGCACTTTAGTATTTATCTCTTTCAAAAGTTTTGTTTGTAAGCTTGGAGTTTAATTTAAACCTGTAATAAAATTTTATTATTTATTTTTATGGCACATTTATTTCCGAACTTATATTTATCCCTTCATTTTTAATATCAATTAGTCCAGTTGCTTGAATTTCGACTTCACTTTTACATTTAAGACTTCTACTGCTAACAAATAAATTTTAAGTTATAAGTAAAATTGTTCAGTTCTTTTCGAGTTGAGTTGTTTATTATTTTATTTGGAGTCTCTTTTTGAACGTGATACAACCAGAAGAGGATGCCCATGTTAGTTGATCGCTAAACCTCACGAAAATGACTGAGTTTACTACGGAGATCGCAAGAACACAAAATTTCAGACAATACACACAAGATTTAGTAGGGGTGGGCAAACCAGTTCTCGGTTCCGGTTCCGGTTCCGGACATCTTGGAACCGCCCATTTGGTTCTCGGTTCCAAGCGTGAGGAACCGGAACCAGAACCACAAGGAACGGGTCCCAGAACCGGACCCGAATCTTGGTTCCGGTTCGGTTTCGGTTTTGAACGGGTTCCGAAAACTAATACTCCTCTGTATTTTTCAACCTGTAACACCATTTTGCGAGTTCTTTGAGTACTTTCTAGCCATGTTATTTTGTACGCCAATAATTTTATAAGCAACTTCATTTAAGCCACTTCTCACTCTCTTAGCTGCAATGGCACTTCCTTGCTTAAAAGATTCAACGGGAATTGATTGATTAAGCAACAATGGCAGTCTGTCTTTGCTTTCTTGTAAGGTGGAAATTAGGCGACTTATGTAAATATGAGCTGCACACTTCTTCCAAGATTTGCCATCAATTTTTAATCTTGAAACCTGCAGATAAACAATAAATGCTTCAACATACATAGAAAATTTTCCATATCAGATTTTCAAGTCGCTATTGGATTTGGATCTCTTCACCTTCCCACAAAAACAATTTTCCTCTGTACCAAATTGGCCAATAAAAGAAGAAGAATCAAGCCGATAAGGAGCATTAACATAAGCCCTGAGATCATAAAATATATGCATGATGTAGGCAATCAAAAGCATAAACTAACGAAAATTAAAAACAAGGATAATAAAATGCTACTTTGACTAATAGTTGCCACCAACATCGTGTAATACTGGTGGAGACAAGCCTGGCCACAATGCCGAACCTTTGAACAAGTAAAGAATGTATATTTTGTAAGAAACTGGTGACAAAAAAATGAAACCATGTAGAATTCCGGTAGATTTAATTGCCAAATGGCTTACTGTCTTTCTTCTTCTCCGTGTTGACATTCTGTTCTTCCAATAGGCTTCCAACAGGCATTACCTCCTAACAACCAAATGATCACAAATTTAAAGCAAAAGTTTCACAAAAATGATTATATTCATCTAGTCATAAATCATGCTCACTTGCATGGGTGGAATCACTGGTTTCTCATGGAAGAAGAGGTGTCAGGTTGGTTATGAAGCTTAAAATGTCTGCATGCTCAAAAATAGTTTCATAAAATCTTGATATGTAATGAAAAATAGTGAAATAGATTCATATGAAAAATACCCACCTAATGTTGAGGGTCGTGTCTGAGTTTTGCAACTCAATTTCATATACACATTCGCTCGTTTTGCCGATATTAGATTGTTCTGGGTCGTATGTTTCATTCAAAGATAGAATTGCAAATTGCCCTTACTCTAGGTGTTGTTTCTAAATCGTGATCCACTCTGTCTTCTAGATAAGTACTCTTCAATGTAGTTTCCTCATGCAAGCTCCGAGAACTTGTAATGATGAAGTTCTTGTTATGAGGGAGCCAATTGCTTACTACTTGGAGCTTATCCCACCGTCCATGTGTCACTAATAGGAGAGAGACGCTGAAGATAAAAAGGGCAAAGGCTGAGAAAGAAGTCGTTGAAGATTGAATATGTTTTCTGCATATTTCTTCTTGTTGCTTCTTTATTTTCCTGTAGTTTCTTCTCCTCTGTACTTCTTCTTCACCTATACTTCTTCTTCCTCTTTTGCTTGAATATGAGTACAATCTATGACAATTTATTATCCTCTTCCGTTTAAGTTGTGGACCAACCACAACAAATTGATATCAGAGCCACTACGATCGGAATGGTGGAAACACGTTCCAAGTTTAGTGAGGATCATTGGTGGAGAATAGATGGGGATTTGAAAGAGTCGAAGGCTGTGGTCAGTTCTCTCTGTTCTCGGATGGAGCATATCGACAAGAAGATGGACCAGTGGGGAGAGCACATAGAGCGATCCGAGGCTAAACACAAAGAGATCATGTCGGCTTTGAATCAATTACTCCAGCGGAAGATGGATGTGAGGCAGAAGCATACCTGTATTCCAACTCAAGGCCAGACGTCTACTCTAACAAATAGTGCTACAAAGAAAAATGTTGAAACAGAAGTTGGCGAGCTAGCAATTAAAGGTGCAAAATCTAGCGAGGAACACACTATAATCACTGGTGGATATACAAGCGAGGTTACTAGAACAAATATGCATACAACAAATAGGTATTTCCTTCTTACAGATTTCACAGCAAAAGTTGACACAGGAGGTCCAGTTTTGGACAATGATTTTTGATGTTCAAGAGGTGGATCAGAGCATTAGTGGTTTCTTCATTGTCAGAGATTCAAAATCTAAATTGGATCAACAATTGATTGTTGCATCCCCCCTACCACATTTCACTGGGCGGATAAAAAGCAATGAAGATGTTTCAAATCTACAATGTCATGGTCAGTTTTTCTAAAAATTTGTTGTCAGTACATAGCATGTTTATATTTGATCTAGGCGGAGGGATTTTTCCTTGGAAAACGAAGTTGTTCGGAACTACTTTGTCTATGAATGTACCATGCTGGTGCATCCTATTCATTGCAACATACCACCTATGAAACTAATGAGACATCCTATTGGTGGAGAATTGTTTGATAACAGTAGTAGAAAGTTAGATGATGAAGCACGAAAATACTTGCAGTTTTTCAATGTGGCTGATTATTGTCAAGGCAGCGGTGTTTTTCCTTAGAACCTTGAGCCTGAAAATGCGCTGAAAGATTCTAATGAAATTATTATAGTTCTTGTTTTTGGATTAAGAAATCTGCGTGTGGAATCATTTTTTAATGTAGTTTTTTCTCCTCGGATAATGAAACAAAGAGCAGGACCTTCTAATCTAAGCTCTCTTGTAAAACTAGTTAAGGAACCAATTCTTGAGCAATATAGTCGTCTCATTTTGGCCTCTCTGAAATTTTCAAAGTTCACACTTTGTACTCTGGCTCATCAATTCACAAGAGTTCAATAATTGAATATGATGGAGATTACTTCACCATGGAGCAGGAAATGCACGGGGTAGGAATCTAGTACAGGACTTAATACGAAGACCAGACTTGATGTAGCGTGTCCTATGCAGGAGGTGTGGTTGAATTTAGTTCAAGATTTGGAGATACTAAAAACCATGGCAGGTACATTTGGAGCTTTGGTACTTGCCATTGGTATTGGAGAATGGCTTCACCAACCCATTTCCTGCCAACTTTTCAATAACCTCCCTACAAAATATTTTTAAAAAAGCAGAGCCAATGGAAGTCATGCCATTGAAGAATAGAGAGCAACTTTGCAGCAAAGACAATAAGTTATAATTCCTTTATGCAACGTCAACATGATAAGGATTAGTCATATGTTAATTGTCCATTGCATATTATTCTGATCTTGGTTGGAGGGATTCTGAACTTGAGAATTGATGATTTTGCCAAATTTCTAAGGATATTGTGAAGGGGTAGGATTGTTCTGAGGGAGCCAATTGCTTGCTACGTGGAGCTCATTCCACCGTCCATTTGTCACTAATAGAAGGAAAGAGATGTTGAAGATAAAAATGGCAGAGACTGAGAAAGAAGTCGTCGAAGATTGAATATGTTTTCTGCATATTTCTTCTTGTTGCTTCTTTATTTTCCTGTAGTTTCTTCTCCTCTGTACTTCTTCTTCCTCTTTTGCTTGAATATGAGTACAATCTATGACAGTTTATTATCCTCTTCCGTTCAAGTTGTGGACCAACCACAACAGTTCTCAACAAGAATTCGATTAAATATTAGGAAAATCAAATTTCCATTGATATAGCCAGGAAAATCAATGACAAGCTTCGACTCAAGTATTAGGAAAATCAATGACAATAAATATTAGGAAAATCAAATTTCCTATCAACGACAAGCTTCAACTCAACAAAAACAAACGAAGGGGAAGAGCAAGAAGTCAAGAACCGAGAAGGGACTGGCATCTGGCGAGGCGTCTGGCTTCTGGCGAGGTGAGAACACGAGGCAACTGGCGTCTGGCGAGGTGAGGTGACTGGCGTCCGAGGGGAGAACAGAACACGAACGAGGGCTTCGTGACTTGAGGAAGAACCGAGAGGTGCAACTAATCAGATTAGAAGCAGAAGCCCTCGTTTAGCTAAGCAGAAGCAGAAGCCCTCGATTAGCCTGCGCAGTTAATCGGTTCTAGTCTGTTCTCAACACAAAGAACCGCGATCCAGACCGAAAATAAAACTAAAAATCAAAACCGAACCAAATAAAATTTTGGGAACCAAGAATTGGAACCGAACAAGAACAGATCGTTGGTTCCGGCTCGGTTCTCTGTTCGGTTTGGTTCTTGCCCACCCCTAAAATTTAGGTTAAGTTTTGAGTGAAAAAAATTTAATTAAAAATCGTAGCACTAGAGACTCACCATAGTAGTCCAACAGATATGAATCACTGAGGAACTGAGTGTGCTTAAAAAAGGCAAGTTGCAACGCTGATATTTATTCCAATTAAGAATGATTATAATTTATACGTAAATCTGTGGTGTATATTTAATACAAATTATTCATAATGTGTGACTGCCTACTGGTATGACCAAATAAATAAATTCAAAATAAGATAATAATAATTATTATTTTTTGAACTTTATATTGTCCCACTTGCATGGTCATAGCTGGTTGCATTATAATTATGTCAACTTACTTATTCTCACCTATACGGTTCAAAATAATTGATTTTAATGTGTGGATGTCAATTAACGTTACATTTTTTAATTAATTTTATGGGACTTCTATACTTTATTATAAAAATTATTTATATAAGCTGGAACGAAATATTATTTATTATGAAATTTAATCTGAGAACCTTAAAAATATTATTTAATGCAAACTTAATTAACGATGATTAGTTGAATTAATCATTGTATTTAAATTAGGTTTTCTTTTTTCATGTTTTGTGACCTTATTCTACGACGCCATTAAAGGAGCTTTGAATCAGTTCATTGTCAGCTCTTTCCTCTTCGGAGACAACCTTTCCGTTTTGGGTAAACCATTTTCTCGACTGCCAAACAGAAAATACAGTTCCATGATTATGAACCCTAACGAAGCTTCGACGCATAGCCTCACCCCAGAAGAACTCTCCCACCTTGAATCCACCATTAGAGCTTTCCACACCTTCCCTCCACTGACAAATTCTTGCACATCTCTGTTAGTACAACGAATCGAAGCTCCTGCGTCTTTTCCATGGCCGTTTGTACGTGATTTCGAGAACCCTCAAAAATACAAATACTTCATCAAGAGCTGCGCCATGAGAGGAGACGGAAAGGTCGGAAGTATAAGAGATGTTAGTGTAGTTTCTGGTCTCCCAGCTTCTACGAGCACTGAAAGATTGGAAATTTTAGATGACGAGAGGCGTATTTTGAGCTTTAGAGTCGTTGGTGGAGATCATCGGCTTCATAATTATCGGTCGGTGACCTCCATTAATGAGCTTGTGAATGCGGAAGGTAAGACTTACACTGTGGTTTTAGAATCTTACGATGTCGAAATTCCAGTGGGAAATACAGCAGAAGATACCAAGTTGTTTACTGATACAGTTGTGAGATTGAATTTACAGAAGCTTGCAGAGTTATCAATGGCGTCTTTCAAAGAGACGATGGATCGTCAACTGTGAGAAACGAATATCCATTAAAATGCGTGTAAGATTCACATCCTGTGCTTATTGAAATAATGTTTTAATGTAATTCTTTTTTAGCTCCATCGCCATAACGCATTAGATTTACGACATGAAATCAAAATTCATTTCATTTCTACGAAAAAACAGACAGAAAATCAAACAATTCCAGTCTTTTCAACAAGAACCAGACAGAAACATTCATCTTATATATATAGATTTTTTTCGGGAGAGATAGACAAAAAATGTAAGATTATAATAAAGATCATGAATGTCAGAGATTAGCTGGGTGGTCGACTATGAAAATAAATAAAGAAATTAAAATGATTTAACCTTAATATTATTGAAGCAACAATGATGCCAGGGCAACGCCACCATTGTGGACTGGGTATTATAATGACACTTGATCTATGCTTTTGTTTGTAAATAATAATTATTTTGTGCAAGTTGTTTTATTTTTTCCATTTTTCTCTAGTTGTTTTCTCGCAAGTTGTTATCTTTCCCACTGATCGATGAAATTTAATTTCTCATCTCCTCCATCTATCCTGTAAAAGTTTATAAAAAATGGACATATTGCAGCCGGAGGCGAATGTAGACAGAAACACTGAGTCAAACCACTCGATTGTCCAACTCAAATTTAATTTATTAACAAGATATAAAGCCACAACCCATGCAGAATAGATCGAATTTTGCGAAATGATCACAAAATGATAAGATAGTGCAAATAATCCGAAGAAATGTTGTGCAAAATATAAAGTATTAAACATCTAATATATATATACAAATAAGGAAAGAAATGAAAAAAAAAACGTAAGAAATCCTCACAGAGAAAAAAAAGAAAATAACTACTCGAAATAAAGAAAGGAAACTCCACATAGATCAGTTACTCATGCCTCCACGGGCCTTATATGGGAAAAAGGAGAAGTATTTTAGGGTGAACAACAAAATTAATAGAGAATCCTCCCAGACATGTGAAAAACTTATTCTATCATTTTATTTTTAAAAATAATGAACCACTAAGAAAAATGCAATGTATGAATGTAAAATCATAAAAAATCTTTTTACCATTTTAAAAATAAGGTCCACGAGCCATCGGTGGGACATATTTCGAAAACATTACTACATACATAGGTAGTAGCGATATACAAAATAATGTTTCTATCATTTTTTTGTGTGTAGAAAATAGCCTCAGTGAAAATAATGTCACTTACGGACTTTTGCACATTGAATGCCTGTAAGTAAGAGAAAAAATATCTATCACGAACTAGAGAAGGGCCTAACAGAAACACCGAGTTGAATGACCTGATCCACAAAAAGAATCTGATCACCCAAAAAGGCTTGGTTCATAGTGAAAAATTTGAACACAAGTCAAAATCATAGCACACACGATATGAGCCTAGGTCCACATAGTGATTACAAGAAATAATAGCCAGAGTACATTAAACATTGTGCATCAAATCCAAAATACTAAACATCATCCAAATATTTTAATACAAGCCCAAATTCAAATGTATAAGTCCTCACCAAGGAACTAAACAAATCACTCAAGGGAAAGAGATATAAATCCGAAAGATTTGTCGCTTAACAACTACTCCTAACCTGCCTTGTCTTTACTTGGGATGGAAGGGGTTGTTGGGGTGAGTGACTAACGAAGTAGGAAATTTATACTAAATGCAATGCATGTAAAAATGATTTTATCTTTCACATCAAAACTATGATGCGATGCAATGTGATGCAATAAAATATAAAATCTCTATCTTTGCGGTGAATTTTATTACCGACTAGAGCAACAACCCCCTTGAGAATCAACTCAAAATCTAGAAAATCGTCAGAGCCTAAAAACATGATAAAGGTAAGGAATTTCCATCATTGAAACACTAGAGAATAGTGGAAGAAAGGTCCTATATCAAGACTAGAAATCCAATCGACATGTAAATGACTAAAAAATATGAAAAACTGCAGTGTGTAGTCATCGGTCGACCAGGATCCAATTATGTTTTGTTCTGATATACTTGATTCTGCACAGATCGACCTGGATCCTGTTCTGGTACCCCAAGGGCACATAGATCAGCCAGAGCTTAATCCAATAAACTAGTGACCCTTTTGGTCAACTGGAACACCTCCATGGTTGACCGAACAAAAGCCAAAATACTTAGAAGTTCTCTAGAATTTTTCCTGTCGATCGAAACACCTCCAAGGTCGACCAAAGTCAAGCTAGAAGCTCTCTGAAATTTTCACGGTCGATCAAGCCCTTCTAGTGGTCAACTAGTAACAGTTTTCAAAATCGCAAGGAAAACGTGTCGTTACACCCGTTTCTCGCCACAAATCAACCAAACACTCTTGTATAAACCCTAAGCCTACCCAAACATTGCAGTAGTAACACACGGATTCGAGTTAAGCTCGAATCCGAAACTAATATTGAACTCAAATTTCAAACTCAAAATCAGAGAGAATAAAATGTTTGCCCACAAAACCTCTTCACAAATGTCAAAGAAAAGGTTGGCGAGAATGCAAATCAAGTGTCAAAAATTCTTCTCACACCATTTGTTATCATCTCTCTCTCCCTTTCCTTGCTTTGTGGCGCCCGAGTGAGGAATTGAAGGAACTTAAAAAAATATTTTAATTAATTTTTTTATTTAATATATATTGTATAAAATATAATATATATTAAGTATATCATTTTTTAATCTGATTCAACCAAAACATAAATGTTAACCAAAATTCATCTCAAGGTAACTGAAATTTATCAAACACAATTTTCCAAACCTTATTTACAAGATACCACCTGTAACACCTCAAAATTTATTTTCCCTAAAATTTTAAAACCCTAAAATTTTTTACAAATTGATTGAAAAATTGGATTAAATTAGTTTATTTAAAACTCTAATTAAAATTTTGGAATTTCTTGAAATCATCAAAGTCCTTAATTAAGCGGAAGAAAATCTAACATTTATTAGGGAATATCTATTTAATTTAAATTTTTAGTCAAACATTAAATAAATATATCCATTGGAATATAGAAATAGCGTTGAAAATTTCTACAAATACAATATCAAATACCAAAATATGTTTAAATACTTTTATTAATGAAAGTACTAAATTAAATAAAAGTTCCAACAATATCCTTCAAATAAAATTCTAATAAGGATTTATTAAAAATGATATTTAAATAATTAAATAATTCCTTTGATCAGACGATCTTCATCTATATGTTCATCTACCTTTAGAATATCCTCGATCAGCCCAAAATCATCATATGTTAAAAATTCACTTACATCACAAAGCTAGAGGTGAAATGAACTCACTTAGTAAAAATATGTGCATAATTAAATTAGTTTCATGCATTATCGAATTTTCATGATAGTTACATACTGGTTGGAACTCATTTTTCAGTCTGCATTCAAGCTTTCATTAGCCATATCAGAATTTCATGCGTTTAGACTTTCATTAGTCATCTCAAAGTTTCATGCGTTCAGGGTCTCATTAGCCATCACACCATACTTTTCGTCAATTCTATCATATTCATGTATTCATACTCATATAAAAGATAACCATCAATTTTTATCTTTATTTAATTGTATGTCAATACCTAATTATACATGTACAATTTAAAATATCAGGATCAAAATAATATAATAAAGTTGCAAAATAAATTAAATAAAAGTATGTTTTGTGATGTAGGGCCAATGACCAAAACTTTGAAAACCAATATCTTTACTTACTTGGATTCTGAGAAAATAGAAATTCTAGGGTTTCCGTAGCCTTCGAATAATCTAGTATGCCTAAATGATTAATTGTGGTTAAATTCCTTCTAAAATAATAATCCTTGAAAGAAATTGAGCAGAATTCCTTACTGATAAAATCCTTAAATGGAACGAAGTATAAATCAGATTGATGTAGAAAGATTTGGGAGAATTTCAGGTTGAAGTTGAACTAGGTCAGGTTCGAGATGGCCCAATAGCTTCTGTCCGGTTCACTGGGCAGGTTCGGTCCGGTTCGATCTGGGCAAATTTGGTCATGTTCACTGGTTTGGTTCACTCCAACTTAAAACAAATAGCTGGTTCTCTTCTTCTGGTTCTTCTCATTATTCTTCTTCGCGAGTGCTTGAAAGTTCCAAGAGAGACTCTTTCTTTCTCCTCGATGAAGGTTGCCGGAGGGAGGGATTTGGTCTTGCTAGAAGAGAGCTCATCTGTGACACGATGGAGGAGGTTCTCGGCTAGGGCTCAGTTGATGGAGGAAATTTTTTCTTCGTCAGGAAGGTAGATAAAAAGCAATGAAAAGACTAAGTTGAGAGGTGAGTTCCCTTCTTCACCTCCACCCTCCATTTATAGAGGAGGTTTTCAACCGAAACACCAACAAACAGAATTGGTTACGGATTCCCCTCAACAGCTTCAAAGCTCTTGAGCTCCGTAAAATCTTGCTCAGCTCGGATTCCTCACCAAGCTGGAGAGATTTTGAAAACAAACGCAGATTAGGGTTGGACTTGTTGAATTTGTTATCTGATTTTGAGGAAAAAATCCAATTTTGATTCAAATTTTGAAAAATAAACTGCTATGATAGATTCTGATTTGAAATTGAAAAAATTTTAACCCTAGTATGTTACACCACCCGAGTTCATCTCTTTCACTAATTGACTAAAAATTCACACGTGATCGATAAGCGATAAAATGAGTCAACACTCAACACTTTTGACCTAATTCAATGCGTAAATTTACACGTGAAATTTATTAAATTATCATTTTTTTTACCTTAATGATTATTTGTAAACAGTCAATCACGTTAGGGAGAAAGAACGACTGTCCAAAAACTAGTTAATTGCATATCAAACGTAACAACATAACACTCTGGCCAAGTTTATGAGACTCGAATCTAAAGACACATCATCACATTCCACATACCGCGTCATGTGTACAAACAAAACACTTTCACTTAGTAAAAGATGTGTAACAAACAAAGGCTTAAATCATAGTCCAAAACAACCAGAGGTCCGTCCACCCAATAGATATAATATGAAATGAAATATCGTGCATGCGTAAATAAAACGTGTAAAACTACCGCGTTGAAACCCAAAATAAATGCTACATCAGAATCCCATATAAAACACTAGGGTTGAAGGATGGGTCATATACCAAAACTAGAAACTCAATCTGAAAAAAAAATTGTAAATGACTATGAACTTTGCTGAAGTGACAAAAATTTGGGCATGAATAATATACCCAAAAATAGGCTCACAACATGACCAATAAAGCCCAAGGAACAACCTAGAAACAATGTAAAAAAAGGATCGAAATGGCCTAAAATAGTGGCAGTGCCCAAAAACAAACATAGTGCCACGATGCAAACCATCGTGCGTCGTTGTGCAGGGCCCTGATACACGAGCCACGTGGCACGCAACCATCAACCCACACAGACGACTTTATGCCGCAACATAAGCTGCAGCTTAAATAAGCTTTCCAACAATCAATTGGAAAAACCCCATTTTTTCCAGCGATTTACACCAAAACTTGCCACAAAACTCATACCAACAATTTTAGAACTGAAAATCGACCCATAAAACATTGAATTTTAACTATTGATTTCAAGTTTTCAAATTCGAAATTAAATATGAACGAGAAATAAGAAAACCAGACGAAAACGAACAAACGGGGGTTGAAAACGATGTACCCTTGAAAATCATTGCTAGAGCTGATGACTTAGATGACAAAAATTCAAAAAGGTGCAATCTCCTCTCTAGCGCTCTCTCGTCTTCTCTCCTCCTCGGCTCAAGGGGGAGGGAAATCTCCCCTTTTTATTTAAAAATTTTAGTTATTTAATTTAGTTTATTTTCTTTAATATATAATATTATATTATATAATTAAGGAAAAATGAAAAATCAGCCATCGTAATTTATGTGGTTAATGACAAGTCAATCACTAAAGTATTTTTGCTAACAACTTAACCACTGAACAATTGAAAATTAACGGAGTAAACACCGCTGCTACATTTTTCGTTAAATAATGTTGTCGTTCCTCTGCGCAACATTGTCTTTTTCTACGGAACGTTAGCTTTTCACTGCGAAACATGAGTCTTTAAAATATAACTCAAGAAAGTCGACATTCCACGGAGGAATGTCGATATTCTGTGGAGGAATGTCGTCTTTCCGCAGAGGAATGTCGAGGGGACAGTTGTCTTACCGCAGAGGAATGTCTGCAAAAAATAAAATTCATTGTCTTCTTCGTAGAAAAACACTTACAACATACACAAGTTGTGATTCTCCCATGGACTATAAAACAATTCTAAATCATTCGAAATCTAAAACATTGACATTCTTTTACAAAATCCTCTAAATTATAAAATCTGAAATCTTCTAAATCTATTCTCCATGGATATTAACTCTTTTCCACTAAAAGTCTCTTCTAAAATCACGAGTTTTTTCTGTTTTTTCCATGAGTATTTGCTATTTTCCATTGCGATTTTCAGAAAGTTAACAACGATGTTCACAGCGGCGATTTTTCATAGTTGAGGGGTTAAATTGTTAGCAAAAATATGTTAGTGGTTAACTTTTCATTGATCACAAAGTACGATGGTTGATTTGTTAATTTCACTATAATTAATAAACTCTAAAATTTTGATTGGTTAAAAATCTAAACGACATCTAAAATTTTATCTGAAGTAATCTAACTTACTTGATATTATTTCATAAATTTAATTATGCGATAACTTTTATCCTTTACATATTTGATCAGTTGACCGAAAAATCATACGTAATTAAACATTAACGAATTATGATAACTTGAGTCAAAGCCGAAAATTTAGTTTGAATAAAGGAAAATATTAATTTAATTTAGAAATTTTATTAATATAAAATTAGTGGATTTTAGAGGAGGGGAGATGGATTCCTACTTTGTGCCTGTTTCTTACTCACTTGAAGCAGTCTGCAAACTGCAATGGCTATTCTAATGTCTGAAATGGCGTCTGACAGCAAATAGTTGTTCCTCTATCTCTAAAAATATAGAATATTGTGATTGAGGCATTAGCAAATGTTAGTTTCTTTAATTTCATACTTTCATACGAATAATACTTTTATTTCTCAAAATCAATTAATGTAGTTTGATTCAACCAACCGTTATTTTAGATTACGGATAAACAAAAACTCCATAATCTTATTAACCTTAATCCATGCTTTTGTTGATGCGTTGATCCGAAAATACCGTTTATCCCCTTGATCCTTTCTTTCCTTACGTGCTATCTTTGATGATCAAGATAGATGTATGAACCCTTACGTCCTCTTTCTTCAGAAGACAATCGAGAGATAGAGAGAGAGAATGCCAGAAGTCCTCTCTTTTTAAAAGACATTCCAGAAAAGCAAAAGGAGAGAGAGGGAATCATCAGAAAAAGAGGGAAGACAACCATTAAGAAGGAAGGAAGAGAAGTTTGATTAAACTTCTCTCCTTCCTTTTTTTCTTTACGTCTATGCTTCTTTTCTGAAACTCTCCCTCCCTCTACTTAATGCATTCACACTACACCACCCCAATTGCTTTACATGTAAATCAATGCATTCACACTACACATTGAAATCATACACTCCCGTGCAACTTTCCTTACATAAAGAAATATATGTAATTTACTTTATTGCCCTTTACTTTACAGGGAATTACGTAAATGTCATTTCATCTCTTTTAACCATACATTATTTACTTTAACAAGGTCAAGGTGAGAGAATTAAAACCCAATCAACTTAATTCTTTTATGCTTAACAATCATAACATTAAGCACCGTAATATTAAGTCAATACACTTTAATTAACATAGACCACATTTATAGATTATTAGAAAATAATATAACAATCTCCCACTTGGACTATGTTATATTAACTTTAATAAAATCGATTTCCAACTATTACTTTTCACCTGTCACAACTTGCATTCACAATTCATTTCTATAGTATATCATAATGTGAATTTATCAAGTATTCTTTTCATAATGAATTGTATAATCGGATCATGGCAGTCACAAGTCTTTAATGACGACATGATTCTTTCCATGTATCACAAATTAAGACAATGTATTATTTCTTTAATTGAGGAATACTCTATATATACCTTTCAACTTTATCTTTGCATAAAGTTTCATTTATTATTCATAATCAACTTTAATTGTATACACAATTCTATAAATAATAAACTATACAAAAACATTTCCATACTGAATTCAAAAGTGTCATACAATACAAGTTATGCTTTTACAATCACATATTCAAAGATTTGTCTCCTAAGCCCATCCTTTCAACATATTCTTTAAAGGCTTTGGGTGGCAATCATTTGGTTAATGGATCCGCTATAATCAAACTTGTACTTATATACTCTATGCACACTTTTTATTTTTGTATTTCTTCTTTGACTGATAAGTACTTTAAATCCATATGTTTTGCTTCTTTCGAGTACTTGTCATTCTTCGAGAAGAATACAGCTGCTGAATTGTCACAATAATTTTCAGCGGTCTATCGATATTGTCGACCAATTCTAGACCCTGAATTAAGTTTCGCAACCACAATGCTTGAATTGTAGCTTCAAAACATGCTACAAATTAGGCCTCCATAGTGGAAGTAGCAATCGAAGATTGCTTTTCACTTTTCTATGACACAGCTCCTTCGGCTAATAGGAACACGTAACCGAATGTAAATTTCCTCGAGTCTACACATCCGTCATAATCTGAATCCGAATATCCAATCACCTCAAAATGATTTGATTTTCTGTACATGAGCATGTATTCCTTTGTTCCTTGTAAATACCGAAGGACATTCTTTACAACTTTACAGTGATCCACTCTTGGGTTACTTTGATATCGGCCCAACATCCTTACTGCAAAACTGATGTCTGATCGAGTACATGTCATTGCATACATAAACCTTCATACTGCTGATGCATATGGAATAGATTCCATTTCCTTACATTCCAAATCACTTTTCAGACATTGCATTTGATTAAACTTGTCCCTTTTCTGAATTGGAGCAACACTAGCAGAACACTTATCTATTCTGAATCTCTCAAGAATTTTATCGATATATCCTTTCTGAATTGGAGCCCAACAAACCTTGATGTCTACTACGAAATATTTCTATTTCAATTACACAGGCTGCCTCACCCATATCTTTCATTTCAAAATTCTTAGAAAGAAAACCCTTTATGTCATGTAACATTCCCTTTTCATTTGCAACAAAGAGAATATCGTCAACATACAATACTAGGATACTAAACTTACTCTCACTGACCTTCATATAGATACACCGATCAACGGTGTTCTCTATAAAACTGTACAACGTAATGACATCGTTAAACTTAATATACCATTGTCTAAAAGCTTGTTTTAATCCATAAATTGAATTCTTCAATTTACACACCAAATTTTCATTTCCAGGAAATGAAAACTCTTCTGGTTGGTCCATATACACTTCTTCCTCTAAGTCACCGTTAAGAAATGCGGTTTTTACGTCTATTTGGTGAAGCTCTAAATCATAATGAGCAACTAAAGCCATAACTATCCTTAAAGAGTCCCTCTTTGAAACTGGAGAGGTCTCTTTATAGTCAATGCCATCTTTCTGAGTGTAACTTTTGGCGATAAGTCTGACCTTATATCTTTCGATATTACCTTTCGAGTCACGTTTGGTTTTGAAAATCCATTTACAACCAACAAGTTTCTTTATTTCAGGTAACTCTACAAGTTCCCAAATTTTATTGTCATCCATCAATTGCAACTCTACTTTCACAGCATTCAACCACTTTTTAGAATTATTACATTCCATGATTTGTTTAAATGAATCTGGATCTTTGTCATTACTCAAGTCACATTCCTCTTCAAGTGAATAAATCACATAATCATCATAAATTGCTGGTCTCTTTTGCCTTACAGACCTTCGCAATTTTGGTTCTTGTGATGGTTCACTTACGACTTGTCTATTATCAATAGGATCATCATTGACACGTTCACTTTGATTGGTTTGAATATTCATATGTCGTTCTAGTATGTTGTTAGACTGTGATACAACAAAAGGAACAACAACTTGATGAGAAGTACTAGGTGTTGTTTCCTCCACCCGATTCTCTTGAATATTCACCTTTCGTGATTCATCACTCCCACTAAACTCGCCATTCTCAATGAATCGAGTATTTTCAAATTCAACTATTCTTGTATTATGCTTTGAACAGTCAAATATGTATCCTTTTGACTTTTTCGGATATCCGATGAAATGACCACTGACGGTTCTTGCATCGAGCTTCTTTTCATGTGGATTATATATCCTTACTTCTGCCGGACAACCCCAAACATGGATATGTCTCAAACTAGGTTTCCTTTCCGTCCATAGTTCATATGGTGTCTTAGGAACTACCTTACTAGAAACCCTATTCAGCAGATATGCAACGGTTTTTAAACCGTGCATCCATAACGATAAAGGTACATCACTATTATTCATCATACTCCTTACCATTTCGATAAGAGTATGATTCCGCCTTTCAGCTACATCATTTTTTTTTGTGTTCCCGGCATTGTATACTGTGCACAAATGCCTCGACTTTCGAGAAATTTTGCAAATGGACCTTTGTTTTGTCCATTTTCATTGTATTTTCTGTAATATTCACCATCTCTATCTAACCTCACTATCTTTACTTTTCTATCTAACTGCTTTTCCACTTCGTTGATGAATATTTCTACAACATTCATCGCTTGAGACTTTTCATGCAGTAGATACAAATAACCATAACGTGAGAAGTCATCGATAAATGTGATAAAATATTTTTCACCACTCCATGAAGGAGTGTCGAATGGACCACATATGTTAGTGTGTATCAATTCTAAAAGTTCACTGCTTCTTATGGTAGGATACTTTGATGTGTGTTTAGTTTGCTTTCCTTTAATGCAATCTATATACACATCTCAGTCATTTAAATCTAATTGAGGTAAAATATCACTTTTCATTAACCTCAACATCTTTTCTTTAGATATATGACCTCAACGTTTATGTCATAACGAAGCAGAACTTTCATTTGTTGCATTACGTTTATTTCCAATTACATGACTAACATTAAACAGGGAATCAAAATATTTAGCATCAAGATTGAAACAGTACAAACCATCCTTTAAAATACTAGAACCATAACAGTATTTTTGTTTGTACAAAGAAAACACACCATTACCAATCTCAATGTTAAATCATACATAATCCAACTTTGCAACAGAAATTAAATTTCTAGCACATTCAGGAACGTAGAGACACTATTCTAGATCCAGACGATGTCCAGTATGCAAAATTAATCTATACGTGTCAAATTCCTTGTATTTGTGTTTTCATTATGTTTCCCATATACATGAATTTTTCATTCTCGTTTATAGGCTGGATCGAAAGAAATCTCTGCGTAACATTAGAGACATGAGTAGTAGCGCTAGAATCTAATCACCAAATATTATTAGGCACTTCTACAATATTTGATTCAAAACATACTAAAACAAAGAGTGTACCTTTCTTTTCTAACCAAACTTTTCTTTTCGGAAAATCTTTCTTAATGTGTCCAGGTTTGTTGCAGAAGTAGCATTTAAGCTCTTTTCGGATCTGACCATCTTTTATCTTTAATTGGCTTTTTCCCTTCTATTTGTTCTTTTTACTCGGCTTCCCTTTGCTATTATTGGCTTTCTTCTGAAACGTTAAATGAGCGCTATGGTCCTTTAATTTCTTCAACCTCTCTTCTTCTTGAATTAATATGATCTTTATTTCTTGAAAGTTTCATTTTTCTTTAATGGTGTTATAATTCACTTGGAACTGGCCAAATTCAAGAGGAAGTGAGTCGATGATGAATTGAACCAAGAATGATTCACTTACATCTATACCCAACGTTTTCAGCTTTGCTGCCAAATTGGTGCTTGTTACATGATCATGAATGGGTTGAGACCAATCAAATTTCTTGGTCGTCAACTCACTCATCAGATTCCCTACAACAGACTTATTCGTAATGTCTGATTAGGAATATGCCTTTATTTTTTACATGAAATCCTTTGCGTCATTCGTCTTTGGCATTGATGGCTTAATATTTTCAGTCATTGTCATTTTCATCAAGTTCAAACTCAGCTTATTAGACCGCTCTCAAGTTTCACTGTTCGACTTGTCAGCTTTCATAGTGGTCTCATTAATAGCTGGTGGTCTATCACAAACTAATGCTCGGTCGAAATCCAATACACCCAGTTGAAATTGAATTTGTTCAGACCAATTAGCACAGTTCAAACCATTGAACTTGAGTAGTGAATTGTCAGAGACGAATAAATTTTTAGAAGCTACAAAATATAACACATGCTCATTTATTAATTTAATCGAATTCAGATAACCATAATTTTATTTATTTATATTCACCCTAGGTAATCTTTAAAAAAATAATCAAACATTGATGTTATAATATATATGTTTTAATAGACTCATAAACATATTTAATATCTTTGGATATTTAAACATATTAATCAAATATGTAAATGTGTCACTTAAATATTATTGATTATAAACATTGGTCCACTTTTGGGTGACCTACTAGTTTATAGTTAATAATTTTCTTTCAATAACATCATCATAATTATCACCATAATTAAATGAATAAATTACATAATTTAATATTGATCACTTCAAACTAGGTCACTTTGGTGACTACTAAGTTTCTATACAACAATATTTAATTGAATAAACTTTCATTTAAATCATTTAATTTTAACTTTTATTTTCTGCCTTGCAGATGACTAGTGGACGAGGGACTTGCGTCCGCTATCGTCCGAAACAACACATTCAGAATTATAGATTGTAATTCATCTCGTCCGCATGCATTCTCTTATATTTGAATTTTTCTTTTACGCCTTTCAGACGAGTCCGGACGTGAAACTCGTGTCCTATAGCATCTGCGCTTCGTCCGAAAGGTACATTTAAAATGACAGATTCATCTTTGGACGAGTCCTTCATGCGTCCACAATGATCCGCAATCGTTCGAAAACTGTAATTTTTCATTACAAGTTCAAATATGTTTCGTTCGAATATCAATCTCATGCGTCCGCAGGACGAAAACTTTGAGCAAATTTGTCCGGAATCAACTTTCTCCAGTATATTTCAACTTTATTTTTACAACTCTTGTTTATGGCAAATCAAAATGTTAATTACCGTGCTCTAATACCAATTGTTAGTTTCTTTAATTTCATACTTTCATACGAACAATACTTTTATTTCCCAAAATCAATTAACGTATTTTGATTCAACCAACCATTATTTTAGATTACGGATAAACAAAAACTTCATAATCTTACTAACCTTGATCTATGTTTTTGTTGATGTAAACGTTGATCCAGAAATACCGTTTATCCCATTGATCCTTTCTTTCCTTATGTTCTATCTTTGATTATCAAGATAGATGTATGACCCCTTACGTCCTCTTTCTTCAGAAGACAATCGAGAGATAGAGAGAGAGAATGCCAGAGATATTAAGTCCTCTCCTTTCAGAAGACATTCAAGAAAAGCAAAAGGAGAGAGAGAATCGTCAGGAAGAGAGGGAAGACAACCATTAAGAAAGAAGGAAGGGAGGTTTGATTAAACTTCTCTCCTTCATTTTTTTCTTTACGTCTCTACTTCTTTTCTGAAACTCTCTCTCCCTCTACTTAATGCATTCACACTACACCACCCAAATTTCTTTACATGTAAATCAATGCATTCACACTACACATTATACACTCCCGTGCAACTTTCCTTACATATAGAAATATAAAATATTTCTTTACATGTAATTTACTTTATTGTCCTTCACTTTACAGGGAATTACGTAAATGTCATTTCATCTCTTTTAACCATACATTATTTACTTTAACAAGGTCAATGTGAGAGAATTAAAACTCAATCAACTTAATTCTTTTATGCTTAACATGATAAAAAAAAAATAGGAACAGGATAGCTAATATAAACAGAGAACAAAGCAAAGGATTTGAAGGTTTTACTCAGTGTATATTCCATTACAAGGAAAGCCTATTTATAGGCTATTACCACAAAAAAAAAACACATACGTCCACAGATCACTTCTTAAAACACTGACGAAAAGCAACGCCGAAAGTAAAAGTATTGAAAAACATTGCAAAGTAAACGCCAAAAGAAAACATTGAAAAACATTACATTAATGGTTGGTCCCACCACCATTAATGTTGGGGTGCCCCCACCATTAATTTTCATAACAATCCCTCTCGTAAACTGAAGTGCTTAACTTCAGTTTAATGTAGTCATTTCTTCAAGTAGAATTCTTCATATCGCAAACACCCAATAAATTTCTCAGACTTTGAAATAAAATGAATTTGAGTGGTTTAGTAAATATATCAGCTAATTGCTCTTTGCTGGGACAATGCTTCAAATCAATTATTCCACTGTTGCTGAGATCCCTTAAAAAATTAATATTTTACTTCAATATGTTTGCTCCTTCCATGTAACACTGGATTCTTTGAAAAATATTTTACTTCAATATGTTTGCTCCTTCCATGTAACACTGGATTCTTTGGAAGTTTTATGGTTGAGCTGTTGTCACAGAAAATTGTAGTTGCCTTATTATGGCTGAGTTGTTGTCACAGAAAATTATAGTTGCTTTATTTTGGTTGAACTGTAATTCTTCAAGAATTCTTTTTAACCATATAGCTTGGCAAGTACAAGCACACGCAACAATAAATTCAGCATCAGTTGTTGATAAAGTAACAATTCGTTGCTTCTTAGATGACCACGAAACAACCCCTGTACCAAACATACAGACATAACCGGTTGTACTTTTTCTATCATCTTGATCTCCTGCATAATCGTTGTCAGTAAATCTGATCAATTTGGATTGTTTACCCTTCTTGTAGAATATGCCAAAATCTTTGGTTCCTTGTAAATAGCGTAACATTCGTTTAGCAGCTGATAAATGCAGATTTGTCAGATTCTCCATATATCGGCTGATTAAACCACAGAGGACATAATATCCGGTCTTGTTGCAGTTAAATACATCAAACTGCCAACAATTTATTTGTAAAGTGTTTTGTTCACTTTTGTTCCCCCATCATCCTTTTGTAGCTTCAAACCAACCTCTGCAGGAATATTTACGGGATTGCAATCCCTCATTTGAAACCTGTCTAAAATTTCTCGAATATACTTCTTTTGAGAAATAAAAATTCCATTAACAGATTGCACTACTTCTATGTCAAGAAAATAATGCATCATTCCAAGGTCAGACATTTCAAATTTGTTCATCATAGATTGTTTAAATTTCTCAAACATAGAAAAATCATTCCCGGTGTAAATAAGATCATCCACATATAAACACACAACGAGCATATTGCTTTTATCTCCAAGCTTAACAAATAATGTGTGCTCATATGGACATTTTTAAAAAATAATTCTCAATCCGACTATACCAAGTCTGTGGAGCTTGTTTCAATCCATATAGAGCATTTTTCAATTTATAAACTTTATGTTCATTTCCAATTTTAATATAACCAGGAGGTTGATTGATAAATACATTTTCTTCCAAGGTTCCAGGCAAGAATGCTGATTTGACATCCAATTGAAAAATAGACCACGATCTTTGTGCCGCTAATACAATAACCATTCAGATTGTATCATATCTTGCAACTGGAGCAAAAAATTCACTATAATCAACTCCATATTCTTGTTTGTAGCCTTTAGCCACTAATCGTGCCTTGTATTTGTCAACCTCGCTATCTTCTTTTAATTTCGTTTTGAATACCCATTTTACACCGATAGTTTTGTGATCTTTTGGAAGATCACATAACTCCCAAGTATCATTCCGTTCAATAACTTCAATTTCATCATCCATCGCCTTTCGCCATTTTGATTCTTTTGAGGCGGTTTCAAAAGACGTTGGATCGCAGTCTGCAAAGAAAGTAAAATATGTTATTGGATCATCAGTTTGGTCAATTCTAGATACCTCATAATCTGCCATCCAGGCTGGCCTTTTTCGAATACGACGTAAATAAGTTTCCGTTGTTGCATCAGAAGCTTCTGCTATTGAGGAACTTTCAGCATCAATTTGAACTTCATTTTGAGGATCTTCAAGAGTAAGATCCGTTGAATTTTCTTGTTGCGGTTGCTTTATATCAGTCTCATCATCAAGAATAGTTGGAGTAGGCTGCTGCCATGTCGTATTCCAGAAACTTTCCTCATCAAAAATAACATCTCTGCTTGTCACAATCTTCTCAGTGAGCGGATTGAACAATCTATATGCTTTTGATGTGTCACTAACGCCAAGAAAAACACATTTTTCTCCCTTATCATCCAGTTTCTTTCTTCTTTCATCTGGTATATGTGCATAGGCAATGCAACTGAATATTTTGAAATAATTTACAGCTGGTTTTCTTCCGCTCCAAGCTTCCTCTGGCGTCATATTTTTAACGGAAAAAGTAGGGCTCCGATTTAATATATGGATGCTCCAATTTACTGCTTCAAGCCAAAATTTTTTTGGAACTTTTCCTTTGGTCAATAAGCATCTCACCATGTTAAGAATGGTTCTGTTTTTCCTCTCTGATACGCCATTTTGTTGTGGTGTATATGCAGTTGTAAGCTTCTTTCGTATGCCTTGAACATTACAGAAAGTTTCAAACTCCCTTGAGCAATATTCTCCTCCTCGATCCGTACGAAGAGATTTGATATTTTTCTCCGTTTCTTTTTCAACTCATGCCTTGAAGCTTTCAAATGCACTAAACGCTTCAGATTTTTCCTGCAAAAAATAGACCCATGTTTTTCAAGTAAAGTCGTCAATAAATGTAATGAAGTACTTTTTACCCTCATTAGATACTGGCTTTATGGGCCCACAAATATCCGAATGAATCAGCTCTAAGACATTTTTGGCTCTCCACGATTTCCTTGTGGGAATTGAGAACAATGTTGTTTTCCAACAATGCATTCTTCACAAACTTGAGAAGGAATAGAAATTTGAGGAAGACCAATCACCATATTTTTCTGTTGTAGAGTTCTTAGTCCGCCAAAATTAAGATGACCATACCGAAGATGCCATAGCCATGACGAATCTTTAGCCTCAGCCATCAAATAAGGTTGGATAACATCAATCTTTAGAGGAAACAACTTATTTGAAGTCATTTGAATAACAACCATGAATCCACGAGAAGAATCATATATTTCACAAACACCATTTTCAATGGTTATTGTATAACCTTTTTCTTGCAACTGACCAACACCCAATAAGTTAGTCTTCAAATCAGGAACATAAAGAACATTGGAAATCGTTTCTTCAAAACCATTCTTGGTTCTTATTTTAATATCACCTTTTCCCATGACTTTCACAGTAGAACAATTACTAAAACTTACTGAGAAAATCTTCATTTAAGGAGGAAAAAGAAGATTTATTTCCACACATGTGGTTATTGCAACCTATATCAACATACCATACATCGGATCGATGTGCTTCATCAACCTGTGCAATCATCAACAACGTTTCCTCTTCTTGTTTTTCTGCAAAATTGTATTTCTCTCCTTTTTCTTTGTAGTTAGGCAGTTTAGTAATACATTAAGAACGATAATGACCCATTTTATGACATCGAAAACACTCTACCTTTGATTTGTCAAAGTGTTGATATTTTTCTCTACCTTTGTTTTGAAATTGGTCATCATCTGCTTTGTAATATTGACCACCATTTCAGTTGCCTCGATCTCCAGTTCCTCTGCCTCTACCTCTATCTCGACCTCTTCCTCTAAAATTTGAGGAAGACGTAGAGGTGGTAGCTTTTAAAGCTTGCTCCTCTCTTGGTGAACTTTTGTTCATCTTTTGTTCGTGAACCAGTAACGAGCTTTGGAGTTCGTTAAGCGAAAAATCGTCAATGTCTTTGGATTCTTCAATTGAGCAGACAACATAATCGAACTTCGGTGTTAACGATCGTAGAATATTTTCAATGATGGCAACATCTTCCATTTTCTCACCATGAAAACGCATTTTGTTTGCTATCCCCATAGTCCTTACACAATAAGCGGTGACGGATTCTCCATCTTTCATTTGTAGAGTCTCGAAATCACGTCTAAAGGCTTGAAACTGTGCACGCTTCACTCTCGAGGAGCCTTGATACTTCTTTTTCATAGAATCCCAAATATCCTTGGAGGTATCTTTGCAAAGTACAGTCTCCAATATCGAACGATCAATCGCTTGAAATAAATAATTTTTTGGCTTTGAGATCTCTCAATTTTTGCCCTTCAATTTCTACCCATTGTGCGTCGGTGAGAACGGTGTCCTTTGCTGGTTCGGTTACTCCATTTTGAATCACTTGCCAATATTCTTTGGACCTCAAGAAATTCTCCATCAACATGCTCCAATGATCATAGTGACCATCGAACCGTGGAATAGCCGGTTGAACAAAACTATCGGAAGCCATGAATAATACTCATAGTGAGAAAAAAATTTGTGCTAGAATGTTACAACACTCTAAAACCCTCACTTTTCTTTCAATGGCTCTGATACCACTGATAAAAAAATAGGAACACGATAGCTAATATAAACAGAAACAAAGCAAAGGATTTGAAGGTTTTACTCAGTGTATATTCCATTATAAGAAAAGCCTATTTATAGGCTATTACAAAATAGAAAAACATACGTTCGCAAAACACTCCTTAAAACAATGACGAAAAGTAACGTCGAAAGTGAAAGTATTGAAAAACATTGCAAAGCAAACGCCGAAAGAAAACATTGAAAAACATTACATTAATGATTGGTCCAACCACTATTAATGTTGGGTCCAACCACCATTAATGTTGGGTCCAACCACCATTAATGTTGGGGTCCTACCACCATTAATTTTCATAACATAACAATCATCAAATTATTAGAAAATAATCTAACACGAAATCTTTTTTATATTCAGGCTTCCACCTTTGATCCTTTTGTGTCCATCGCGATTGAAGCTTGGATTTTCTCTAAGATTTGACCCATTTTTCTAACAGTAACCCAAAAAGATTTATCAATTTTTATATATTTTAATTGTCAAATAATAACGTATGAAACAGAAAAGTATGCCATTATTACTACAAAATCATTATTTTATGTTCTTTTGATGCCTGCTTTCCTTCTGTTATAGAGAATGCTGGACCAGACGGGAAGGATCGACAGCGTAGTTTAATTAAGCTAATGAAGTGATAAATATAATAAGAATTACTTTGCGTAGAATTTCTTGAGAAGCAATGGCAGAAGTTATCTGGAACTTGCAAAGATCTGAAGAAACAAGCAAAGCTTCACTTCTGCATCAACAATGGAGTCAGTTATGCTCGTCAAAACTTTCTCCAGCTCTTCTTCATCGCTCCACTCATGAATCTTTGCTTTTATGAGTCATGGTTTTTGGCCGATTAACTTCCAAACTGGAAAGTTCTTCCATGGCATTACGAAATCTTTTGCATCCGGCAATATTCTTTCGCTCTGCATTAATCGAGATTTGAATTTTCTCTGCGATCTGAACCTGATTTTGCATTTCCAAATGTCATATACAATGAATCCAAGTAGCCGTCAAGAAGAATCTTTGACCATATCAACGTGATATCATTCGTTTCTTTCTTGTTCCAGCTCTTACTTTATTGGTTCATTACCTCGATCAAACTTGGATTATTATTGATTTCCAGTCAACATTCTCGAATGATTCAAGATTGTCTCAATGAAGAACATGTTTGCATTCCTCGTGATCCTCGTTACACCTAAATTTCCCAAAAAAAAAATCAATCCAGTTATAAATCCAATCAGCCCATTATATTATAAGTCCAATCCAGTTACAAGATTCCTGCCCAACTCCACCACCCAAAACATAAAGTCAGACCTACGGCCATAAAGCCAAGTCCAAATCACAACCATTTCTTGATTTATTTGTTATTATTTATTTTCACTAACAACATCATAGAATTAATCACATTCGTTTATCCCTTCTTTATTAATCAAAAGAGTTCTTCATTTTTGTTGTGCAGCAACAGATTAATGACTTAGATTAAGAAAAAAGGAAAAATGAAAATGGCATTTGATGAGAAGAAAAGGGGGAAAGATAAAGAAGATGGAAAGGGGTGAGTACATATATGTCAATCTAGGAATCCTCTCCTTACTTTTTTCAGTTTTGTCTTACCCATGTCTTAATCTTTGAGTTTTCTGTTTTTTATTCTAAATCACCCTTTAATATTTCACCTCTCCCATTCTTCCGTCACCCACCAATCACTTTCCATCTCTGTGTAATCTTTTTCTCCCACTTCCACTCATCGAATTTGCAAACCAAAAAAGTCCATTTATTTTTGAGAGTGAGCCAGACAGTATGTGTATATGTGTTTTCTTATTGCAGCAGTGTAATCACTCATTGTAATTCTGAAATTACAACCCCGATTTTCTCCTTCTAGAGAGAGTGTGTGTGTTTTTACAGTGGGAAAATCCAGGAGAAAGTTTGGGTTTTCATGGTACGGTGGTTGAATTGGAACCCTGATAGAAAATTGAGATTTTTCAATTATCTGGGTTTTGAGCTCCGATTCAATAAACCCAGAGAGGATCTTCGATGCCGTGATTGGATTTGGTAGATTTGGTTCCCTCTATCTCACTTTGTTTTATTCGTTGTCCCGAGAAATGAACGTGGGTGATGAAGCCGTCGCCTCTCCGATGGACCCACTGCAATCGCTGGAGTGGAAATTTTCGCAAGTCTTTGGCGAACGCACGGCCGGCGAAGAAGTCCAGGAAGGTATCATTCACTCTACATTATCGAAGAAATGTTGCCATTTTCATCGGATCCAGTTAAAGTAGAGTGCATGGTTTACTGTTAGGGTTTATTTCGCTCTTGACGATCTATTTAAGGTGATAGACGGTCGAGTACCGATACGATTTGAATGGATTTTGAAAAAAAAAAAGATTGTTTTTTGTCGAATGGAAGAGCAAACATGACTTCGAATGCTCAACAGTATTAAACCATTAAAGGAGTGATTAACAAGCAGTATTCTGACAAGACTGGTGGTGGGTTACCTTGCCTTTCGCAGTTTCAGCTCACGCCACCACCTGGGTTATTATAGCAATTGGGATATCTGTTTTTGGTAATAAATTTATGTCATTGAAATACCAATCAAGCTGAATGATAGATAAAGTATTCTCTTTTCTATCCTCTCAGCCTGGGATAAATAGTGTTCTAAGATAAAAAAAATGAAGTGAATCCAATCGAAGTAAGACTAGCAGTCAGGACTCACAACAGCTGAAGAACAATGAGAATTCAGTAGATGTTGAGTTGGGCCTCTCAGCCGCCATAGGGGGCTTGTAGCAGTGAAATATTCAGTTTTAACTTGTAGACATACATACAAGCATTGCTTCAGTAGCAATCAATGCTCTTGAGGGTGATAAAATTAGATACTTTTAATAAAACTAACATTGGATTTTAATATGGCATCACAATGGTAGACAAAATAACAAATTTTTGTTTTGTATTAAAAAATTTGTAATTCATCACAACCTTTGGTTTGTGTTGTCGCTGCAGTTGATATTATTTCGGCAATTGAGTTTGATAAAACTGGTGACCATCTAGCTACTGGTGATCGTGGAGGCCGGGTAGTTCTTTTCGAGAGAACAGATACAAAAGAGGTTTGTTCTTTTTATATTGTTGATTTCATGTAATGCAAGTTTTAATTTCTTTAAGGCTTTTTTCTTGTTTACGTCAACGCCTTATTGCCTCTTGTAGCATGGTGGATCCAGGAGGGATTTGGAGAAGATGGATTACTCAATAAGTAGGCATCCCGAGTTTCGGTACAAAACTGAGTTCCAGAGCCATGAACCTGAGGTATTATTTGTCAACTTCTCTTACTTAATCTCTTTACTAATGTGATCCATATTTTCATTTTGGTTGCTTTTATTTTGCAGTTTGATTATCTGAAGAGCTTGGAAATTGAGGAGAAAATTAATAAAATCAGATGGTGCCAAACTGCCAATGGTGCCCAATTTCTTTTATCTACTAATGATAAAACTATCAAGTTTTGGAAGGTATCAAGCTTGCTTCATGTCCTTGCTTTAATAACCTATTGATTGCATATCTGCTATCTGGTAGTGAGAACTTCATAACTCTCTGATGAAATGCAGTCTATTAGATTTGATTCATACTCATCTGTTCAGACAGACAAATTTTGGACTAATAATTGCATTGCCAAGCAACACAAGTGGCAAAGAATTCAAACTAGTTAACTGTTTTTATGCTTAAAATCGTAAATGATGACAATGCATTGATAACATACTTAATATTCGAGTTAATTTAAGCATTGATTATTTTATCTGTTCCTTGCTCGTAAATATTTACGCATTCTAAAAGTTTTTCTCCCATGGTACAGCTTTGGTTGTGGCGTCACTTCTTTTTTATTTTTGTTTTGTAATCAAGTGGTCACTTCTGACCCCAATTTGGATCTGATCATTTGATAGACGTCATTAGGCGGGAGTCAAAAGATATATTAAGCACACTATTTGTTACATGCCAAAGCTACCAATTACATTTTGATTGGTGTATGATGAGTTTCTGTTCCTCACAAAAAATGAGTTATCTTTCATAGAGAAGCATTCATCTAATTGTCGTGTTACTTTCTATGATTTTTATATAATAGTAGTGCGATAAAGACTTTTAATTTTCTTGTTTTTTCTTTGCCCGAAATTTGAACAGGTACAAGAAAAGAAGGTAAAAAAGATTTGTAGCCTGAACGTGGATTCTTCTAAAAGTATGGTAAATGGCAACACTGGAAGTTCAAGTAGTACTGGGCCGTATCTCTCGAATGGAGGATCCCCAGATCGATCACCCAACAATCTGAGAAATTTCTCATTTCCTCCAGCAGGCATTCAATCACTTCATTTGCCAGTGGTAGCTGTTTTTAAACCAAATAGAACGGATGATTTGTCTTGGCTGCACATTCTTTTTTGTGAAAAAAAAATTTCATGCTTGTCTTTATTGTTGATGGTGGAGGGTTTACATGAAAATATCTCATTATTTTTTTTGTTAGTTATTTGTTGTTTTAATTTAGTCGGTAGTTATAAACTGGACTAATTGTCGAAGCCATATGCAGGTAACGAGTCAAGAGGTCAACTTGGTGGCTAGATGTCGAAGAGTTTATGCTCATGCTCATGATTATCACATTAACTCAATCTCAAATAACAGGTGAGCCTGTGCTTGATTTCTATTGTGAAGATTTTTCATTTTCGTTTAAATTTTTTACTACTGGTAGAAAAACATTGTCATTGAATTCACCGTTTCCTCTTATTTGTGCCTTACTTTTGCAACTAAGACTCGAAGTTGTGTTGACTTTCGATCAACATGGACCATCCATTTCTTCGTGCTTTTTGGAGAAATACATTTGTGTTGAGTGGTTCTCTCTCCTTCTTTCTGTATGATATGTCTACCCTATAGTCCAATATTGTGTTTGAAGGGCAATTTCTTCTAATGATGAGGATGGACTGAATTGTTTTTGTGAGGGTGTTGATTTGTAACTTTTTGACCTATAGACCGGAACCTATTGTTCGAATTGATAAATATTATTATCAGTGAGATTATATTGGAAGTGGAGAAAAGGGTGGTTACTCTATGTTCTCGTCATTTGTAATCATTGTACAACTTTTACAGTGATGGGGAAACTTTCGTATCTGCTGATGATCTGCGAATAAATCTTTGGAACCTTGAAGTCAGCAATCAAAGTTTCAACATTGTTGATGTTAAGCCTACAAACATGGAAGATCTAACTGGTGAGAGAAACTTTGATATTTTAGCCCGGTTTGTGTTGAAACTGTGCGATATTATCAAGCTTTGGTTTTCTTTTTCTTATTGTGAGTTTTATTTTATTTTATTTTTTGCTTTTTAATGCCAAACAATTAGTTTGCAAGGCTAGTACAGTTAACTTTCTCCTCATGTATTTTGCAGAGGTCATAACATCTGCTGAGTTTCACCCTAGTCATTGTAATATGTTAGCATATAGTAGTTCCAAAGGCTCAATCCGTTTGATTGATTTACGACAGTCAGCATTATGTGATTCTCATTCCAAATTGTAAGTGCTATTACCCACTTTTCTGATGCTATACAATTCTTTTCACCTGTCTCTCAAGCGGAGCCAGAAAAAGACGCTCATTAATTGGTACAATTAATGTCTTATTTTAACTATTTATAATTTATCTTGATTATATCACCAAATTAATTAATGACACGTAAGCACTACGGCATGAGGTAAAATTAGAGTGTAAACCTAGCATTATCTCAAAAAAAAATGGTGGAACTGGATCAGTGAAGGTTTTTCATATTGTATTTTGGTTGGCTTATTAATTGGCATGTAGGAAAAAGAGATTGACATTGCTATCACGGTTAGAAGCGGGAAAACATGGAATTTAGAGATTTTCTTGTATTAACAAGCAACCTCGTTAAATGCAGGTTTGAAGAACAGGAAGCTCCTGGTTCTAGATCATTTTTTACAGAGATAATTGCTTCTATTTCAGATATTAAATTCGGAAAGAGTGGAAGATATATACTTAGCCGTGATTACATGACTCTTAAGGTTTGACATTTGAGTATATGTTCTACCTTAAACTTTTATTGTAAACTAAAGTCTGTGCAACGGTAGTCTAACTAAAAATGAATTGGTCATTTTACTATCAGTGATTAAATTAAAATATGATATTCTTGAGAATTTATGCATTTTATTCGTTTAAACTTGTTGAAATTTAGCCAATATTGAATTATCTGGTCAGACTGTCCATTCATATTATTTAGTTTGAGGATGACTTTTAGGATGCACTATCGTTATTTTCATACGCGATCAGCTTTTTACTGATCGTTTAAAAATGGAAAAGTGGGCATCGATTCTCGTCGCATTTCAAACGATTTTTTTTAACTCGATCTTATCCTCATGAAGTTTAGTTGAGATCTATTGACTTTCATTTGAGTTTGTGCTATTTGTTCATCAGTTGTGGGACATCAATATGGACTCTGGTCCAGTTTCAACCTTTCAGGTCCACGAATATTTGAGACCCAAGGTTAGGTGCTGCAACTTCGCCCTGAACATAGGGCTCCCATCTTGTCTGTATAATATACTGATTGTACTCTTGGAAATCATTTTCAGCTTTGCGATTTATACGAAAATGATTCCATCTTTGATAAATTTGAGTGCTGTCTGAGTGGTGACGAATCAAGAGTTGCTACCGGCTCGTACAGGTTGGTCTGAGTTTACTGATGTTTTTGTGTTGTCTTATTTTATTCTTCGACATGAACATTTCACTCGATAAATGCGATTTGCAGCAATTTATTCCGAGTATTTGGTTGTCCCCCTGCAAGTGGTGAAGCAACTACTTTGGAAGCCAGCAAAAATCCGATGAGGTATTCATTATATCGAAGTTTTTATCTTTGATTGCTAGGATTGAATTGGCACATGAATATTATGGTGATGCCTCTAGGCGACAACTCCAGACCCCTTCGAGGCCGTCCAGATCCATCAGCAGCAGCATAACTCGGGTTGTCAGACGAGGTTTGTACAAGCTTTTCTTCACTCCTAATCAACGTAATATTTGCTCAAACCCAACAAAATTGGACGCATTTAACACGCTATTTTGGGGTGGATCTATGTATTTTGGGGAAATAATTAAACAGGAGCTGAGAACACAGGGTTCGACGCAAATGGAAACTCATTTGATTTCACGATGAAACTGCTTCATCTGGCATGGCACCCCTCTGAAAACTCCATTGCGTGCGCTGCTGCGAACAGCCTGTATATGTATTATGCATGATAAAAATGGTGGGGGAGGAAAGAAAAATCATATTATGTAGGTCTCAACTTTTTATTTTTTTTTGTGATTGGTAGAGAAACTTGTTTCCATTTCCTTGGCACCAATGATTTTGAAGAAGATTCATATGGAGAAGGGGCTTAGAAATCCAGCAGTAGAAGGGACGTCCAGACTGGGTCGATTGAGGCCAAGGGAGTGTGTGATTGTAGCTCTCCGACACAGGGAACACCACTTGTCAAGTATGTTCAAAGTCTGCCACTAGTCCTTTGTTTTTTTTGATTTTTAAAGCATAACAAATGTAGGGTTTAGTGTTATTGTTGGTGGGGATGGAAGATGGGAAGATGGAGCTCTTGCTCTTGGAACTAACTGCGTCAATTTTTTGATTGATTCTTTCTTTCTGTCACTCTGGGTTTTATTTTGGTTTTTTCTAATAAAGATAGATAGATGCTTCTTGGATTATGGAAAGATGGGTTGAGTGGAGTAAGAATCTTCTATTCTTGTTTGTTAAAATGTTTGTTCTAGACAGACAAGATTGATTTGCTTTATGCCCTTCTTTAACCATTGATGGCTGGGTACTGAATTTACATCGAACAGTTGAGAGAAATGACTGAGGGAGTTGTTTTAGGAATCTCGCCATTTTCTTGCTTCTTCACCCAGGCAACATAATAATGGCCTGAATCAGTACTTCCCTTGTGGGTCTGTACAGCAACCAAGTCGTAAATTCCAGTTACTCGCGTCTTCTTTCCTGCTTGAACAACTGAGACGAAGAACAATGTCAGCAGCATATAAAGAGGAACTAAAAACCATCATCCAGTAAAAGTTTGAGAAGGATTACCTTCTTGATTTGGAGCTACAGACGGTTCTTCACTCTGAAATCATGTGAAAGGCAAATATGGGAATGTAGTTGCATTTACTGACGAGAATAATGGAACTGATGAATGGGTTGGACTCACCTCTGCATCAGACATCTTAACATCATTGCCACTCGAAGTCCCATTTGGGTTTCAAACCCAGCTTTTTACCTTCCTCATCCCCAAGAATCTACAATACAAAAAAGATGATAGGGGCTCTTTTTCTTGAAGGGACCATCACGGATTACAAAGCATCTCTTAGGAGACACATCCAAACTAATGATGTATGCAATATGAAGACCTTTACTTGTACTCTTTTGCAGTTGTCGATAGACAAAACATACTTGTGCTGTACTGTCAATTCTCAACAGCTTATTAGATGATGGTAAACTAGAGGTTTAAGATGGAGCTTTCGTATTTGCATACAAACATTTATCTATTGATAGTCAAATGACTCAACTGTAACTACACAATGATCCAAATAACATTTTACAATACTGATGTGGTCAAGCCATTTATTTATGAACTAACTGTGACGTATGGTTGACAAGGATAAACCTCCACTACCGTTGCCTGAGTAAGAAGAGTTAGTAATTGAGTTGGTCAAGCGAAGTTGCTAAGCTGAGCTGGAACTCGATCAGTTGGGTGGAAGGAATTGTAGTAGAAGGTAAATAGGGAAATACGGAGTAGCGGTTAAAGAATTATTTTGGGAATAAATTCTAAGGTGTTAGATTCCTAGGGAGAGTATAGGTAATGGAGCATAAGGTCCATCTATTAACAATCAAGTTTTCAATATCATTAAAGCGAGATTCAAAGTTAAACACAACTGGAAGTTCAAGAGCAATGGAAGAGAAATGGAAAAACTTTCCAAAACTGTCTTCTTTTGACTTCCGACGCATATTTGACTATTTTGGCATTCCAAACGATGTCATTTCAAAAAGTGTGCTTCATGAAGATTGTAGCTGACTTCCTAACCTTTCTAGCATGAGTTGGATTGCTAAATTTAGACTTCATTTGCTATGTCAAAGGCCCATGGAACAGAGAGCTAAAGTTAAGGAAAGTTCAATTGTCCAAATTTGAAGAGCAAGGAAAATCAAGATATGGAAACCATCCAAGTGAACAATTTCAACAAGGAATAGCTGCCAAAAGACCTCTAGACTTGGAGAAGAAGAAAGAAAGATATTAATTAAATAATCTTTGAGTTAATTAACCTAATTTTTATTAAGTAAAAAATCAAACAACTTATTCTATGAGCTAATTACGGCTATTATTGCTTATTTAGTTTATTATTATTATATGGTTTGTAATTGGCTATATAAAGCCACCTTATGTACAAGTTTAAGGAGATTGAATTTGAATACAAAAAGCTTTTGCTTAGTTATCGAAATTGGAATGATTCATTTTTCAAACATTTGGTGAGTTATACCTAAAGTTCCCCCTCGTGTGCATTATATCACAGGATTAAGGTTACTTGTAAGTTGGGTAACCTTTTTTATCGACATCCGCGTTCTTCATCCTTGGAAGAAGAAGGTGTAAAGTGGTGTCCAACTTTTCAAAGGTGCGTTATCGACAAATCATTCATACGGGAACATTCATCACATTACTTTGTATTTTTGGCGACATATTTTGTATCGTGCATATTTCCTAATCTGTGGCTGATATTAATGTGATTCTTGAAGGGTTCTTTTATTATTTTATTCAAGAAGGCGCAGTCAAAATTTCAACTCAAAAGCTTCTAAAACAAAGGAGTTACAAGCTTCCAAAGTCGGATATTCCATAATTGAAATTGCAGAAAAATAAGAAAACTAAAGATTAGGTCAACCGAACCTGTGATCGCCGCATCGACCGAATCACAAAAGTCGAATCTGTGTTGTTTTTAGGATGAGGAACTCAACCGCAACCTCAACCACCCTGCGATTGCAAGGCTAGAAAACAACCACCTTTAGTTGATTAACATACTTTAACAATTATCCTACTTCTTCAACCAATAGTTCAACACTTCTTCCATATATTTTATTGGTTATTTCTTTAGCCCTTCTGCTGCTTGTGCATCAATAGGCCTCTCCAATGCCTAAATGATTTTTTAACTCCAATTAATTACAGGCAATCCCCTAGAACCTGCACTGTGAGAGAGTATATAAAAGTTGTGTCCAACACTCTTCTGCATCCTGTTATAAACGTCAGAATAAGTAAACAAAACTACAGAAAGAAAAAAGAATTAATACAAGTTGGGATCAGTTGGCAAATTAATAAAACCTGCTGCATAAAATAGCCTCCTTGCATCTGGGCAAATTGTGGGTAGTTTTTTTGCAACACCTGCAAAAAGGAAACAGTCAGTATGGCCTGCAAGTAATAATCTGTAAATTATGATCAAATCTGCATGTGTTAAATATTCAAATAGAATCTAGGATCAAATTATTGATGATGACATCCAGATAACAAGCAGAAGAGGAATGTGAAACTTAAGAACTATGATATCAGGAAATAGAAGACACTCTCATCAACTAAGTTTCAGCCAGGTTTTCAAACTCCTTGTTCCAGGTTTACCTGAGCAATTTGTTTGATCGTATTATATTATCACCCAATATATAATTTGAGAGCCTATATGTCCCTTATATGCAGTGTGAAGTTTATAGTTTACAGGGCAATCATCTTAAGAGAAAATATTTACACAGGTGAGAACCAACAATGTAGGTCTGCAAATATCAACCATACTGTGACAGCTAAAAAGACAAACTTCAGTAAATCCAAGATCAACATCAAGGCGTGATGATCTGTATAATTTCAGTTGCGGGTGAGGTTTCCCATCCGTTTTAACAGTTAAGCATTTGATTTCATTCGATTGTTTCTGCAAGAAAATTAAAGCCATCCCTTCATACGCCTGAAAGAGATCCCGAATCTCAAAGCAAAACCAAAGGGCAAGCTCCAGAACTAGAATTCCCATCTCATAAAAGAAGAAATGCTCCACCGATGCTCCATCTCATAATTGAACTTTAATTGTTACTGATACAAAACAACAACAAACGATAAAATGCTCAAAAAAAGCAAAGAAGTTATCCATCAAACAAGTAGAATTCGAAAACAAAATCTTCAAAATGAAAGAACCGAGAGTGTTTCCGACATTTAATCATCGTGGCGAGGTCGGTTCCTCGGAGGAGCTAGTCCACCAACCTTAGCTTGAAGAAAGGACAAAGAGCAAGAGGAGGACGATGCGCTTCCATGGATTTCTTGGTTCTTATATATAGACCCAACCATCGCAGTTGCATTTTCCCGTCCAAGGCCGTCTTCGTAATTACTAAACAAAGAATTTAGATAAATCCTTTGTTGCTAAGAACTCTAAAAATGACAAAGGATTACACTACCTTTCCAAGAACACTTCAAGGAAATGAAAATAATTGTACAATCATCGAAAATCGCTGTGTTATTGATGTGCGACGATCTTGCAAGTGAAAATGTGAGGAACAATAATGGGTAAGAATCAGGGAGGAGAAGAAACGCACCAAAGAGGCTCTTCCACTCTCAACATATCGTCTACAAGAGAGCCTCTTTTGCTTAGGAGCTGCAAGAGCTGAATCCAGTATTAACCTTAAAAATAACACATTCAATCAAGGAAAACTTCAGCAGTCTTATTGTACTGCTCGGAAAACCGGATCTCAGGCTGGAAAAACTAAGCGGATTATATTCAACACTTACTGGGCTCGTTTCAATGCAGTCTCTGCTTCAATCTCTCTCTCTCTAGGCCGAAAATGAATCAACTGTAACTGGCTCTCCCCGCGGTATAATAATCTGGAATTTTTTGTTTGCATGGTCAGAGGTGGGAAGCAAAATTGGTCTGCACAATGAATGCTCGTTCGCAAACAAAATTATCAAAATGCTAATTGTTTTTACAAGTAATTATCGCGAAGGTGCAAGAACAAACAATCGACAGATCCCGTAAGTTCACGTAAATAAGTAGCATAATATGCAATGCAATGAATCACAATATGACTATCACACACATGAATCTCAATCGTCTTAATTATCCGCACTTCGATTATGAAGTTCCCCCTTAAATACGAGAAACTAACTTTGATTTTGTACGGGGCAGAATGGGTAGTTTTCTATAAATCGAATGTAACATTAGAACACAAACAAAACATTTGTTAAGTATAGAAGAAGTGTAGGCAAGAAAATACCTCTTGTTTAAGCTTTTATTTGAGAATCTTTGGATCAGCTGGTTGCATTCCTCTTAAACTGTGAGGAAGTGAAATTAAAAACCATAATTTCCGGAACTCAAATTTATGTCGACTCAGACAAGAATCGAACTCATACAGCATTGTCTTCTAATCATACAGCATTGTCTTATGCCATATTTGCTGCTTTATTTATTGTTGGTCCCTGCTTACAAACATCAAATAATTAGAACTAATATAATTTTCTGAAGTTGGAATACAACTGCTGGGATATTCTTGTTCTTCATTGAAGAACTCTCAATCATATGCATTCAGATGAGATAAAAGACAGATCCATTTCCTTCCAACAAAGCCATCAAATAATTCCGCATAGAAGTAGTTCTTGTGCCATACAGAATAGTTATCATCATCAGGCTGCTTGATATGTGCAGAAAGTACATCTTAGCCAAAGATAGAGGCATTACACCTGAGGCAATAGTGTTATTATTTGGAAGCATCGTTTAGAAGTGTCTAGACCACGCACACTGGAGTGAATTTCTGGCATAAAACACCATTAAGATAAAGCCGATAATTATACCTATGTTTCAAGACGACAAAAATCAGCACTTCAAGTTATAACATTTTCTGTTTGAAGGTAGACTCTCCACAAACCTTTGGAATCATCCATAGGTATAGCTTCCAATGCTTCAATTTCCATCTCCTGCTTCTGTATGAGATCTGCAAACCAAATATAAATCATATTTCTATTCCTTAATTATTCTTTTCGTTCAACACTAAGCACAATCTTTCTCAAATACTCGCAATAGAGCATAATCTAAATCAAACAAATCTATCTAATGACATATTTTTTCCATTTACTTTTATCCAAAAAATAACTACAATTTTTAAGCTTAATGTTCCTTTGTGTTCTTTGCCAACTTCATAGCTATATCATCTTTCACCCAAAACTAGGGAATTTGGTAGAAAACAGAAATCAAGAACCTTCACAATTGAAAACTTGAAATAGATTCCATAAAGAACTTTCGCGCTTCTATGTTCAAAGTTACTTCTCCTATTTTCTAGTGGTTCTTAGAGTCATGGTCTCATCAGTCAAGTCATGGTCTGTTATTCTGCTCCTATTTTCTAGTGTTTCCCAGTTTTTTTTTTTAATTAAGGTTGTGGGTTGTTGTTGAGTTATGCGAAAAAAGTGGAGAACGTGCTTCATGTATTATAAGCCCATATGAGGCTTATGATGCATCAAGAAATTACTATTTGTTCTCAACATTCTACTAGTTCCATTAAAGAGCCAATTCTAGCTCCAAAGAACTGCCACACCAGACCAAAACCAACAAGGGACTTAAAGAACCACCAAAAGGAAGCTTTTTTTAATAGAATCAATAATAGTCAAGCAGGTCGTTTATGCAGTTTAGATTTGAGTTCGAATGCAAAAAGGAGAAGAATTATAACCAGTCGTGGTTGCGATGAATTTCGAATTGTCTCTAAACGTTTGCTTCAGATGGGTATGCCTCCGCAACTGGGTTTCACTGAGAAGCGAGCTGAAAAAGACCCAACTTTTTCCTCCTCCGTGAACGGCGCAAATGATCCGCTTCACCCCCGAAAGCACCCACTTTCTCTGTAATTTCATGGAGTTCAAGATATATTTTTTTATTCAGTAGCCACGAAATAAACTACATTTTATTTGCCAATCACACTTCCATATTCCACTTAGAGAGTGTAGGCTGGAGGGGGAAGACGACGAAGTAGGTGTAAATTTATTTCCGTTGTTAACGTAATTTCAGATATTTTTAGTATTAAAAATGAAAAACAAATTATTTAATGGGACTGTAAATAAATATTATTCTAATTGTTATATTTTTCAATTTTCGGATTTTCTCGCTTGGTAATGGTAGCTCCTCAGGGTGAAAGGCCCGTTTTGATACATCCGGATCCCTTTCTTTCTCTCTCTTCTCTCTGTCTTCCCCTCCCCATCTGTCAGCTCTGTTGGGAGAACTTCCCAGATGAGCTTTAGCAAATGGGGCAAAGCATTTCATGTGGAATCGAGGAAAAAAGGATCAATTAACCCGAAGCCCTTGAAGTATACACGTAGTTTTAGAGATAGTTCCAAAAATTAGAAAACTTCCAAATAATCGATCCTATCTTCAGAGCTATTCGTTTATCTTTATTTTAAGCTCTTGAATCCGGGTCTCACAAAAACTCTTTTCCCTCCTTTCTCCTGCATTTTTTCGAAGAGAAAACTCGGATTTGTTTTTTTGTTTTTTTAGTCTGTTTATTTCTGGAATCTCTGCTACATGCAACAACAAAAATTTCCCTGAATTTTTCAGGGTTTTAGTTTTGGGTTTTTGTGTTGAGAGAATGTGCGTTTTTCAGTAAAAACTAAGCCTTGGACTGTTTTGGAAGCTTGGATTGTGCTTGAAATGGGACGCTAAGTTTTTTGTTTATTTTGGGCATTTGTTCTGTGAGGATCCTGGAAATGGGGAGCTCTAATGATGCTAACATTAAGGCCATTGACGCTTCTATCGGAGGGCTTGTATGGGTCCGCCGACGGAACGGATCGTGGTGGCCTGGCCAAATATTGGGTCTCGACGAGCTGTCGGAGGGTTGTTTGGTGTCTCCAAAAGCTGGTACTCCGGTGAAGCTTTTGGGTCGCGAGGACGCAAGCATGTGAGCGCTTCTTTATGTGTTTGTACGAAAATCTTCTTTTCTGAATGCATTTCGCTCTTCATAGTTTGTTTTTTCTAATGAGTTTTACACTTTAGAGTTGCAAAAAATTGTAGTTATGGTTTAGGTACTTCACATCCTGATACTCACAAGGATGAGCACAATTATGTCTTTTGCTGGCTCTTGCTGTTATTTATGCTCGAAATGCATGAAGGTTTAAACGAAAATTTACTCTAGGAACTGGTATTAGGTGCTGTTTACTCATTTCATTTGCATTCCCTGGGTTTTGAACTATTGTGTACCGCCTGACTTGGTTGATTTGTGATGATTTGGTTGGTACCCTTTTATTATTAAATGATTGTTTCCCATAGCTACTTTCAGGTAGTCTAATTTCTTTTAGTGAAATTCATTTGGTACAGTGATTGGTACAATCTTGAAAAATCTAAAAGAGTGAAGGCATTTCGTTGTGGGGAGTACAATGGATGCATTGAAAAAGCAAAGGCTGCTGCAGCTAACTCCCCCAAGAAAGCGGTGAAATATGCTCGGAGGGAAGATGCAATTCTTCATGCTCTGGAGCTTGAGAGTATCTGCTTGGGACAGAACTGCTTGAACTTTGGCTGTGGAAAGGATATTTCAGGTGGCAAGATTGAGATTTTAGCTAGAGAATCACCTTCTATTTCTAATGGTAATGTAGAAGACGATGAAATGGCTGACATGAGTTTAGTGGAAAACAATTCTGATTTAGCCCTGGAATTCTCTCAATCTGAATCATCTTTCGAAGAGTCAAGTTATGTCAATTCTTATAAGGTGCAATCTAGACAGGGTATAAGAAGAACGCCAATTGATTCAGAGAATGACTGGACAGAGGGAGTTCTTCGCATGAAAGGCCTTGAGGATCTTGGCCTGAGCGGAGTGCCCAATGGAAAAGTGCAGGCTGAAGGGCAGCTTGAGCTAGTTCAGCCAGATAATGCTTCACTTCACGATTCGAACACTGGTAATTCTTCTAATGGGAAGATCCCAAATGGCAGCAGATCGTCATTAAAAAGACGGAGATCTCAAGTACCAATTGTTCATGAATTCTTGAAGAGGAAATGCCGCCGAAGAACTCTGATGAAGGTCTTGGAAAGTACGGCAATGGTATCTGTTCCGATTATTTGCAAAGAGCTTCCTAATTCATGTGGTTCTCCTCCTCTTTGGAGTTTACACGATTGCAGGCCTTCTGCTTTAGAGTCTAATGAGTCAAAGGAAAGTGCATCTATCGAAACAAATCGAACTGGTGTTTCTCATGGCAATGGTGCCTCTTTCAATGATGATGAAGCTGTCAAGACTAAGGATTACAAAATCTCCGGCTTATCTGACTTATCTGATAATGACAAGCTATTTGATGTTCCATTTGTTGGGGAAGACAATCTCTCCCTAGGTAAGCTTGATATGACTACTATTACTCTTTTAAAATTTATACTCTGTTCTTTGAGATTGTCATACTTTTCCCACAAATCATTCGCAGCTTTCAGTGCTCGAGACTGCTTTTGCAATCAAATCGGCTTGTGTTCTTTTACATAATGATTGGATCTTTTGCAACTATGTTGAAAATATGAATGCTTATTATTTATAACTTGAATGCATTCTGGATACTCAGCTGCTTGCCCAGGATTAACTTTCAAGCTTGATTCCATATCTGGGGAAGTTAAAACCATAAATTTTATGTTAACACAGCATTGGAATGTGCATATTGAAAGTCTCATGAAGATTTCAGAGGTCACCATAGACATGAAACTTTCAAAATGCTGAATTTGTTTCTTTTTTTATGGCCGGCAAGTGTGTTTCGAGTACAGTTCTTGTTACTCCCACATAGTTTGGCTGGGACTTGTTATGTGCAGCTAATTTATCTCATATTGATTGGTTGTTATGATTCTGTTTTATTTTTTTGCTAGGCTTTTCTCCTATATTTGTCTCCTGTACTTCTGTGAAGTCTGCAGTGGGTGCTTCACGTAGCCGAAGTAATCAAGCTGAAGATGTATCTCCTAGAACTGAACGAGTAAATGCATCTGGCTATACCAGTTCGGCAGGTGCTCCCAGAAATAATTTGAACCAGAAGGTAGAGGAAGGTTCTTCAAAGTGGCAGTCAAAGGGAAAGAGGAACTCAAGACAAACAAGTAGAAAAAGGGTGCAAGTCTCTGCAAAATATGTTGGTATAGACGATGATTCCGCAATAGTTGCCGGAGATGAACCCTCAATGAAAAGGCGAGAAACTGAAGCAAATCCATTTTCTGAGAGCTCGATGGCCCATCGAAGGTTGCTCCTTCAACGGCTCCAATCTCGTCCAGTCATTCATTCCAACTATCCATTGCCGGGATTAGATCAAAATATAGATTCTGATACTTCCTTGTATGATGTGAAGCTTGAGGTGAAAGCCAGTTATAGACCACAACATGTTCCTTTAGTTTCTCTGATGAGCAAATTGAATGGTAAAGCCATTGTCGGCCACCCTCTTACTGTCGAGATTTTGGACGATGGGTACTCTGATTCCTTTTTCATCAAAACAGAGTCAGACATGGAAGGTGATGAAAATGGTTTTCTCTGTAAGCAGTTGGCTTTGCAGCCTCGTAATTCGCCAGGAAAATCACCCAAAGCCAAAAAAGCAGGCCAATTATCGAAAAAGACTAGGAAATTGTCAACTTTAACCCGTTGCAAGCAGCTCGAAGATGACCAAAAATCGGTAGTGGGAAAACCGAGGGGAACCATTGTATCTTGTATCCCTCTCAAGGTAGTGTTCAGCAGGATCAACGAAGCAATGAACAGCTCCACTCGGCCATCGCCCCGCACGGCAACACCAAGCAACCCATAGATTTACTTCTGTTTTTTTTGGGTGCTTTGGTATTATATCAGAATGCTTAGAAATGCAATAAGAGTGAGATAAGGTGGAATCATCATTTGTGCAGTTGTTCTATGGACGACAGCGGGCGACAATGAGCAAACGTCAATCCGTAGGCAGTGTTCGGTAGGATTAACGAAGAAGTAGTGAAGGGCTTGGCGCAGCCAAGGCTCCAGGCATTGACATCTAGCAACTCTTGGATTTACTTTTTTTGTTGGTACTTTAATGGGTTTTTAGGGATTATATCAGAATGCTTAGAGATAGGGTGGAATCATCATTTGTGCAGTTGTTTTGTGATCCGTCTGAGGAGGAAATGAAAGAAGAAGATGATTCTGCAGTGTATATATGTGCATGTAAAATAACATTCATTGACATGAAATTTGGTTCCTTAATTTTATGGATTCAGAATAACCCATAAATTATCGTTATTAGTTTTGATAATTTTGCTGCAGATAAATAACGTGTTTTTAGCGAAAAATGTAACAAAATATCTGCTCTATTCGTTTTTTATAGTTGTATTTTAGTTGTCGAAAATTATTTAGTAATTGATTTGTTATATTTGTCTTTCATAGAATTCATGTCAAGGTGGAGATTGTTAGATTTCGGTGTGACTCGAATTTTATTGGGTCAGACTGATGGACCCGCATTATAAATCTCATTTAAGGTTTTTTTTTTCTCTATAAATTGATGTAAGCTAGAGTCGCAAAACTCGCGGTTATATTTTGATCTTCATAGTAGATTATTCCTCTGCCCGTAGTTTTTTTTCCTGAAAGGATTTTTCCACTTAAATCTAGTGTCTCACATCGTACTTTCTTTTTTTGGTTATTGTTTGATCTCTAACAAATATCTTATAGTTAAGTGGTTCTTTTGTTAATTTTCCAAATATTTATTTTGGTTAAATTTTTTTTTTCTCAGAAAAAGCGGGGGAGGGTAAAATAGTCATGATGTTTTAAAATGTGAGACTGAGTTGGGGCTTTTTTTGGAGCGTAAAATGGGAGTATTAAACGGGGAAGCATCACCGCTAAGTTTACCGTCGCGGCGTCTGAAGCGAAGCGAAACCCTAGGAGGTATTGTCTGTTTTTTCTGATGTATTTTTTAGCGAGAATTGTTTTTTCTGTGGTTTATTTGGCTCGTAAAATTAATACCATAACATTATGCAGGAGAATAAGCTGTTGAAATGGCGACTGTACCCGGACAACTGATCTGGGAGATTGTGAAGACTAACAATTCATTTTTGGTGAAGCAGTTTGGGAGGGGAACGGCGAGCCTTCAGTTTAGCAAAGAGGGCAACAACCTTTACAACCTCAACTCCTACAAGCACTCTGGTAATCATGTTTTGAACTTTTCTATCTGTTAGAAAGAAATAATTGTTCTATAATTAATTTAGTAACGCAATTTTTTTCTGGGATCTTACTGGATTTTAGTTTTATAAATTAATTTAAATACGCATTAAGGCGAGATTTTTTATTTGTTTTGCTACTTTTATTTTTCCATTAGTGTTAATCGAATGTTTTGGAGGGGCAAAGTGGATGTGTCAAAAGTCATTCGAATTTTCCTTGTTTGGATTCCTGAAAAGTTACCTGACAAAAACGTGGGGACAAATTTTCAGTTTATTTTTGTTTCAATTGAGTGGAAATGGGCCTAACAGATAAACGGATAGATGGCTTCAAAGACAAGAAGTGACCTTGGAATCATATCGGTGTGATGTTTAGAATTATTAATCATTGTTGTCCATCGTCTACCTTAAACTGGCTGCAATTATAGCTTGACGATAACACTATTATTGTGGAAGTTCATGAAACTTGTCTAAAAGTTATTCATGCTGATTACTTCAAAATTGTGCAGAACAGATTATAGTAATTATTGGTTCAGAGTTGCCTCATTGTATTATGAACGAAAGAAAGCCAGGACAATACTTGCAAACAAAAATCAATATTTGCACGTGGAAGAATGGAGAATAACATATCTAAAGTTCACTATATCAAAGGATCAATCAAAATATTACTTGTGAAAATGATATGACCATTGTGCTTAATGTTTTGTTACTTAATGGAACTATATTTCCTCATTTACATGACTTGGCTTCAACCCAGTTTCCAGGGAATTAAACCTTTGGGTTCGGGCTTTTGTAGACTATCTTCTCTATGTGGTTGTTAATCTTAATGAGGTTAGAATTGCATGGAAAGTCATGTTTGGGAACAAGAACTTATTTTCTAACTCTATTTGTCTAAAGGCTTGGCAAACAAGAAAACAGTCACTATTCAAGCTGGTGGTAAAGATCAATCTGTGTTGCTTGCTACGACTAAGAGCAAGAAACAGAACAAACCTGCAGCACTGCTTCACAAGTCTCTCATGAAAAAGGAGTTCCGGTCAATGGCCAAAGCTGTGACAAACCAGGTAATTGATGCACTGTCTTTTATTTTGTTTGTTTTATATCCAGGAATTGCAATGAAACTTCTTGTTTGTACTGTTTTTGCGATTCTTGGGTACAGTTTGATCCTAATATAAACTCTCTGCAGGTGGTGGACAACTACTATAGGCCTGATCTAAAGAATGCTGCCCTCGCAAGATTGAGTGTTGTACACAGGAGCCTCAAGGTTTCCAAGTCAGGTGCCAAGAAGAAGAACAGACAGGCTGTGAAACTTAGAGGCAGGAAGTGAGAGTTAAGGTGGACGATAGTTCATATGCTTATTTTCTTTTGTTTCAATTTTATCGGGATTTCCTAGATTCTTATTGCTCTAGAATCCAAAGAGGAGTTTGGCAGTCTATGTTTACATGTCTTGGGCATACGGTATTTGAGGTTTTTTTGGGTGTTGACTTATGAATTTGATCAATTATGCATATTTGGAAGATGACTGACTGCTTAGCATGCATATGCACAGGCGGATATGAATGTGGATGGATTCCCCCCGACCAAGACGACTCCATTTGTTACATTTGCATGAGTGGAAATACTGTTAGAACTTTGATTGGAGTGTCGTGTCCAAAATTAGGATTTATTTGTCACAAACTCAAAGTGAGTTAAGAATTTCATAACTAAAATGTCGATGTTTGTTATTGCCAATTAAAATCCGACAGCGCCTAATTTGTGGTACAAATGGGTAAACCAATTGCTTACACGACTGTGTTATTCCAGAAAGTTTAAAAATTTCTTAGAAGACGCGTAATCTCAGGAGGAAGAACATGTTCAAAATTGAAAATTATGAAACTGTGTGCAGAGCAGGATGATGTAGAAGACAAAGACTTGGTCTACGCCAACATGGCAACTGGAATATATTGAAAAATCAAAAGTCAAAGCAGCAATGTACCGCACGCCTTAGTTCAAGACTTTGATCCATCGACCATATAAATCAGGTTGAAATCACAAATCCTTGCAAGAAAAGCCATGTCTGTGAAGAAATCTAAGTCGCTCCAGGATGGAGACGATGAAGAAAAACAGAGACAGTTCAATCGCTGTTTTACTTCAATTGCAGTTCCAATGGAGGCCGGAAAGTCGCTGAAAGAAATGGATTCGGTAAAGCTGAAGGCTGGAATCAAGAAATGGGCCAAGGCGGTGGTGGCGTTTGCTCGTCAAGTTAGCGGCCGTTTCGGAAAGCTGCGTGGCTGACGGCCATGGATTCTCAGCAAATTCAAAATTATTGCAGAAGAGCTGTCGCTGAACGAACTGGACAAAGAGTTCATTTTGCAAAAGTATAATCCATTTTTACCGAGCTTAACAGATTCAATTGTGATTATCCAATGATTTGTATAGCATACATATTGAATCTCTCTCTCTCTCTCTTTCTCTGTGTCACTCAATGCATGAACTGTTCATTGTTTATGGAAAGAACCAGAGGGTTCAAACCTATCTATACACCATCATCCTCTGTATGAAAACATCCACAAAACAACCAATCCTGAACCAAACAATAAACCTTTTGCCATCGCCAAAACCTCAGAAACATCTTGCTCGGTAATGATGGATAAAATGCGATCGCTTTGGATCCTCTTTACTCAACCTTTTTAAGGTTAAAAAAAGCTCTTTCCCCGCCGGATATGGTCCTTAATAGCTGTTTTGAGCACATGTCCTGAGCTTGTGTCGCCTTTTTCACCCGACTTGCTCGTACCCAAGCCGGCTCCTGCAAGGGAAAAAAGATTCATCGAGTCTTCACAGACTGACCATATATTAAGAGAGGATTAAAATCTTTTGCAAAAGCAAATTTTAATAATATTATCACCTCAGGGACGAATCGAGAGAATCCGAACTTTATCAGAAGAAGCGCATGTTCCATGATTAGAATGGCTGCAAGGCCAGGCTCGATCCTCCATTTCCCCTCCTCGTCGTACAACCAGACGAGAAGAGCACAGTTGGTGCATATAGACATCATAATCAGAAACTGAGATCAAGGAGGCCATCGTCGTTAGTAGAATGAGCAAGTAGCAAAATTATTCTCTGCTTACAGATAATAGCAATTGAAAGATCTTAATCATTTACAGATAAAAGGACCTGAAATATATTTAGCCAAGCTCCAACCGTCGTTGCATTTTTAGGAACGGGTCTTTTCAACATTGCTAGAAGCTTCAGAGCATCGGTCCTAATTTCTGTAATGTTATTCTGCATTGAATGATCCTAGTTAATCTAATGGAGGAAAAAGCTAAACATTTTGTGTAGGATAACAATGGAAATATACCAAAGCAGCAAAAGCAAATGCTAAAGGGAATGCACAGGCAAACATCATGACCATTCCAAACTGCAACGCCAGCTCCAAAAAGTCTGTAAATTTTGCGGATTTCTAGTCAGGAAGGAAAACCCAGATAAAAAAATGACATCCAAATCGTGAAAATCCATATTGAATCCAATTTGGAAACTCCTGATCAAGTTAGATGAAATCAGCATGAGGTTTACCATCAAACAGCCCGTCTTCAAGCTCCGCACCGATGCTTGCAGAATATGAAGGCTTTAGGTACTCCTTTTCCACCCGAGAAGTGAACAGGATTCTGCCCGAAGATGATCCTTTTTCTCCTTTTTTCTTGCTACATGACAGCAAAAGGAGGAGCAGGGCATGTCCAGTTAACAGATAAGGTAAACCTGAGCATACCCCAAAATGTAAAGGGGCTCATGAGATGATACTAAAAAAGAAGTTACTAACCGAATATTGTATTTCCTATAACTGTACTTGAGGTAAGGCAACGAGTTTTCCAACAAGTTTTCCAACACCTGACACCAATTCAAGGCTTCAGCATACTAACAAGAGCCAACTGAAGATACATACATACATACATACATATATATATATATATATATATAGAGAGAGAGAGAGAGAGAGAGAGAGAGACTGTTTGTCTTCACCTCGGATACAAGAAGGCGCTGGATCAAAACTTGGCGAAGAGTATCAAAGTTTCGGTGCAAAAGGGCATGGTAGAATATTCCAATATATGACTGCATGAAGTAAAGACCAAAGACCTGGAAGAGAATCCGAATCTTTCAAGTTACTCATATGATAGACTAGTTGAACTGAGTAATCTATCGACTTCTTAACTAATACCTTATAGACCAAGCTGTCGGCTTTTTTTTCTGGGTTTTCGTAGTTTTCATTATTGATGAGCCTAACAGATATTTGCCCCCCAATCCTGGTAAAATACTGAATGGCGAATAGGTAGACTGCTGTAAGCCCAAACCTGGAAGCGACAATGAAGAAGTATTGATCCTCTTGCAGATTTGAAATGATGGATTGAATAATGAACCAAGAATGTATAGCCATGGATGATTCCGAGAATAGATGAAAAAAAAGTCTTTGATTTTCTTACTTTAGAACATCAAACCGGATGACCTCGTAAAGATGAGCATAAGCTAACTCAAATGGCAACTGGAGGCATATGATACTCAAGATAATGATAGCATCATTTCTGAATCGCAAAAAGCGCCCAATCCACTCGTTTCTTTGAAACATTTCTTTTTCTTCTGCTTTATCAGTCTCCCATTTTTTGAAAATCTCTACAGGTGTCTGTAAGGAGCTCATTGTTGTATCGATTCCAACAAAATCACTTATCTGCCATCTACAAGATCCATCATCAAGAAAGACAGACAAGGAAAATGAAAGTCAACAAAGAGAATCCCCAAAATATTACATAGACAACTCGATTCGATACCTACCTAGCTAAAAGAGCGGAGTTTTTACGTTTCCAGAACTGAGAAAACATTATAGCCCACAACGTTATGCTTATAAAGAAAACAGGGAGTACTGGTAACTGCAACGACCTATAAGAGACAAAGCAGAAAACAAAGAAATTCTGCATTATTAGCACATTGAGAAAATATTATAGGCCTGAATGAAAATTAAAAGGCAGCACATCCGACCTAAACTTAATTAAATGTAGTATAATCCCAAACGAAGCTGGAAAGAGCATCCATCGTGTATACATTCCGAGGAAAGCAAAGTAAATTGCAATCTGCAAGAAACAATTCCAGAAACATGGTCACAAAAATGGCATCTTAATCAAATGCGTTTCGACTCATATCACAGTTAAGTTACCTTTGCCCCATAATATGAGTAGATCTCGTCGATTGGCTGATCCGTCAAGTTCCACCAGTTAAATGCCCAATTTTTAAGAAGGCTTTTCCGTTTTCCTTCATCTAAAACAAAATTTATCGTATTTCTGTAGTTAGAAAATATAAAAGTCGCAAAAAATATATAATAAAATACGGCATGTCGAGTATAGACGAACCGTGAAGAGGAAATATTTGTTTAACAATTCCTTCTGATTCCAACTTCCTCACTAAACTCTCTCCAACTTCCCAACGGAAGACTTTTTGATCGAAATTTAGCGTAATGCATAACTTTTCTTGATTCACCTGTCAAGTTAGTTCACTAAACAAGTCAAAACTTAGGCTGGAGGCAGCACGTTCTTCATCAGCTTGTGGGGTAGCACTCAAAATAATGCACCTCATCATAAAAGTGAGTTTGTTTAGAAAAACAGATCCATTGTCAAACTCTAGCTCAGTAGTCTTCATGTATCGAAAATTAAAATACAAGTCCATAAACTAGTTCTAGAGCATATATTTTTTTAGAAGAAACTATCAAAATGTTCAACATCAACTGGTAAAACAGAAAAGCGATGAGAAGTATTTACGATATCTTATACGCAAAACTGATTGATTGTAAAGTTTTACCGAGCGAAAAAGAATGAGGAAATGCGACTTTCATCGTACAAGAAATTACTCACAATTCCATTGATCAAGTGTTGGAAACATTGGAATCGTTCACACCAACTGAATAAGGAACCATCAGGCTGTCTCACAAAAGCTTCAGCTTCCCCCCATTCAAACTGTAAATCCATTCCTAATCTCCAAACAGCATCCATAGACCATAATTACCATTAGACAAGATAAATAGCAGTAATTTTTGGAAAAAAAAAAAACAGATGAGAGAACAAAATGGTTCTGAGTTCATAAAAGGAAAACGCATAAATCGAATAAAGATAAGTCTTCATCGACGTATGACTACGGGATTACCAATATGAGTCCGTTTCTTCATTTGTAACTGAGCTGCAGCCTCACCCAGTGTCTTCAAAGGAGCTGCCAACTGAAATCATCCCAAACTCAGTGAATAACTAGCTGATCTCACTTACAAATAGACGGAGTTGAACATAGAAAAAAAATTCTAATAAGATTTTGGGTTCCAAGGATTTTGGGAAGTTGATGAATCAATCATTTCTATTCGTTCAAATTCACAATGAATTCCCAAAGGAAGAATCGTCAAATTTGCAGTCATATTTTCCACAGACCCAACAGGAAAATTATCAAATACCTTTCAAACATCATCTAAAACGTAGCAAAAAGTTCACAGGATCAGGAAGATAGAAATTTATAGAGGGTATTTGAATAACTATGATCCTAAATTGAAAGATGGTAGAAGAAATGACATAAATAAGGAGAAAAACAAAACCTTGAGGAATTCATCAGCAACGCCATGAACCCTCTCAACGATTAACCCTACATTTCTGAACTCATTTACTAGGACCTCCACGCAATCGCAAGCTTTATCGTCCATCGCATTATACTTTGGAATCACAACGCCCACCTCAAAAGCAGTCGCTTCCTCTTCTAGAGATTCCATTTTTGACCTCACTCGCACCCAACACTCAAATATCAAACTCAGAAGAACAAATAGTTAAGTGGATCAATATTTTAGGATATCGACAGCTTGAATCAACCAAAAAGGTGGAAATTCGAAAGGGCAGCTCGAAAATAGATCGTTTCTTTGCTTGAAGCAGCTCAGCTTTGTGGTTTGGCCTAAATGACCACCTGGGTATCCGTGATTTAAAATGGAAAAACCAGATCGATGAGATAGGTCAGCAATGTAGAATATTAGATATCATGAGCAGAAAAATTAAACAAAAATTCAGCGAGGAACAGGTGTCTAGTCGCTGCGAATTGGAGGAGAAGCAGTTGGTGCGGAAAAGACACGCAGGAGAGACACGTTATGCGGCTGAGACACGCTTCATCCTCTATATTTGTCGACTGAAAGAAGAAGAAAACTATCAAATTTCAAATCGTTTTCTCCCTCCGCGGAGTTGCTGATCTGATATTGTTTAAATCAAGATATCATTTGTTAAAAATCGAAACTTTCTCGGCAGAACAAATCTATTACCTCTTTTCCGCAGGAGGGTTGTACATTGGAAGTATTTCAGACTTACCATTATTAGCCGACAGCCATAGATAAAAACGACCAGCTGGACAGCAGCTCCAATGCGATTCTTAGAATTGGCTCGCACGTTCGTCCCTTTCTGCAATTTAAAGAGTGGTTTCCACATCTCCATTCAAATTTCACTGTTGAAAACAATGCTTTCATACAAATATGAGTCTCCTTGATTCCTAAAAAATTGGAAAAAACTGTCATCTTTAACCGGATAGAAGATGATTCTATGCAAGTATTATGTTTTATGAAAGCATGGAAACCTTGCTCTTAAGCAAACTTGATACAAGACAAAGCACATCTAACCTAGTTATGTGATTTAATATTTTATTTTTTAATTTAATTTTAATTATTTTATTTTATTTTTACTTTTATTTAAAGTGTAAAAATGAATATTAAGTTTAGTTTTGATATTGAATTATTATATTTTTCTAAAATTTATTTATTTATTTTTATTATTTTTTATTTCGATCAGGAAACAAAGTATTCTGCTGCACTAACACTTTTTATACAGCAATTTTTTTTAATAAATCACTTGAAATATCTAAAATTACAGTACAATTTTTGAATGTACATGTATAGTAATTCTTATTTTTGAGTTCTTAAAAGTCTAAAAAGAGGTCATTTGCATGATTAGAGGGCGTGACACTTTCACTGCAACCTGCCTAACAATACTTAGAAGAGTTAGTAAAAATAATAATTGAAACATCTAATCTTTCAATCCTCTTACATAACATATACTTTAGTATATGTTCAATTATAGCATCATTATTTATAAAACTATACATTTAATCTTATACCATTGAAATTATTAAGGATAAAGTATAATTTAGACATTAGGTTTTAGTCATTTAGATATTATATCTTAAATTATTTGTAATTTGAGAAATTATCGTTGATTTGTCTTTTAAATTCTATATTACGTTTTCAATTTAATTAAGTATTTCAACTTAAATTTTAATTTTTTAAGATTAATTTTAATTCAATTTTGAACTTGGTTGGTCTATTAATATAGTTGGAAATCATGTAGAAGAGATCAACTATGATTAAAATTGACTTAGAAGGTTTTTGAAGAATCAAAATTCATATTAAAATATCTAATCTAATACCAAAAAAAAAAAATTGTATAGACCTGCTTAAATTTAATGAATGAATTAATAACAAAATTTAAATTACTGGCACTTAAAAAGTGCATATTCTATTTATAATTTTTTTTAATTGAATATGTAAATGAATAGAATACTAAAATTTAAATTATATTTGATCAATTTATTAATAATTATTTAATTATTAGAACATGATTTTTAATGTGGATGGATCTCCAAAAAGATTTTTAATTATTTTTAAAAAAATAATTATTTATTTACCTTTCATTATTATTTTATATTTTTACTTAATTTATATAATTAATTAACTATTTATAATTTATTGTATTAATTAGACTCATCCAAATTTATATATATTAAAAATATAAAAGTAGAAGGTAAATTATTATTTTAAAATAGAAAAATTATCAAAATAATTATTGAATTACGAGATCAATGACAAATCAACTACTGAACAATTTTTACTTATAACTTAAACACTAAACTACGAGAAATAGATGACAAAAACATCATTATTAAATGTTGAAATAAACATTACCAAAAAAAGACGATGTAGAAATATATCATCTACAATTTTAATTATACTTTAGTTTTATATTAAAATAATAATAATTAAAACAATTTTACTGCGAAGACAATGTCGAAAAGCTTCGGCATGTTTTTCTCATCGTTGAAAACGATTCCAACGTTTTTAAGTTTTCAAAACTTCTTCCAGTGACTCACCTCTCCTCTCGATTTCACTCGTCTAATTCTCTTCATCATTTGCTCTTTCATCTTTTTGGTCTATCGTTGTCATCCAGTACTCATCATCAATGTTTCACTTTTTGCAAAGGAAAGTAATCTTTCTGCGGTAAAATAGTGTTTTTCTGTAGTAAAACGTTGTCCTTTTTCACTGAAAGGACAATAATTCGCTTGTAATAAGTAATTTTTTAAATATGTTTATTTTTGTGAAAAGACAATATTTTACATAGAAGTAATAAAATTTTTTAACACAAAACATAATCATGATATTAATTTTTTTATAGTTTAGTGTTTAAGCACTAATTGTGGTGGATAGTCTAATCTCTTGATTCTTTTGTTAATTGCCTTTTAAAATATATATATACCTAGGCTCTAAGTCATTCCAATCCCATTTGAGTTTTGATTAATTTTGCCCTCGGTTTCAAAGCTCCGGACTTTCTCCTCCTAGAGCAGTTCTTTTGAAACCCTAGACTCTGAATCCCGATCGGACCATGGGAAACACTGAGAAGTTGCTGAACCAGATCATGGAGTTGAAATTTACCTCCAAGTCTCTGCAACGCCAAGCGAGGAAGTGCGAGAAGGATGAGAAATCGGAGAAGCTCAAGATCAAGAAGGCTATGGAAAAAGGAAATGTGGACGGCGCTCGAATCTACGCTGAGAACGCGATTCGTAAGCGTACAGAGCAGATGAACTATCTCAGACTCGCTTCACGGTTGGACGCGGTCGTTGCTCGCCTCGATACACAGGCCAAGATGACCACCATAAACAAGTCGATGTCTTCGATCGTCAAGTCGTTGGAATCTTCTCTGACAACAGGGAATTTGCAGAAGATGTCGGAAACGATGGACCAGTTTGAGAAGCAATTTGTGAATATGGAGGTTCAGGCCGAGTTTATGGAAAGTGCCATGGCTGGTTCGACATCACTTTCGACACCTGAGGGAGAAGTCAACAGCCTGATGCAACAGGTGGCAGATGACTATGGTTTAGAGGTGTCGGTGGGCCTGCCGCACCCCGCTTCTCATGCAGTGCCGACCAAGGAGACTGAGAAGGTTGATGAGGATGACTTGACGAGGCGTCTTGCTGAGCTTAAGGCTAGAGGATAGAAGAAGCGGCTGTGGCTTGGCTCTTGACATTCCCGTTACAATTCTATGTGCTGTATGGAATTTACTTACTTTTGAATCATTCAATGCTCGATTATGTTATCGAGATGCCATAGTTTATGTATAATTGACTGAGTTTGGATTTTTAATCTTATAACCTCGACTTTCATATCATTGAACATGTTTAATTTTGCCACAAAGGTACAGTTTTTCCCTTAGAAACCATGGGAGTCAGTTTGTTTAGTTCAATGAGGTGCTGATTTTTTCAGTGTTTATAAAATTGTCAAAGTTATTATTGTATATTCAATATGGTTTTGTTATTTCTTGCTATGGTCGGAGACTCAAAGTCACTTGTATTATCTTGCACTCTTTGATGGTGAGACATTTGCTGGTCATGATATATTTTGAAGTAATGAGAATATGGTATAGAGTGGGACCGAAATGAAAGCACATTGAGATGTGTATGTCTTGTGCTAAATGATGGGCTCAGCTTTCTTGTCACACAATATTCCGAAGTTCATGGAACAACATTATCAGACTTGCTAGCCATCCTGGTAAACAATTTTACTTGTGTTGATAGTTAAAGTGGATTTGACGCTTGGTTCTTGGAACTTATACATGTTAGAATATTCTAGTGGTTACTGTGGTATGATATTACATTCAAATTTGAGCTCCCCTATTTTTTCTGCCCTTCTGCGTTTCAGTAGTTGTTTCTTGCAAGAATACTTGGCCAATACACTCAATCCCTCAGTGTTTTGGCACATTGAGAAACCAAGATCATCTTGATTTCGATTTCTCGTTTCTTTCTTCGGTTTTGATTCTGCTTTCTTGAATACTGCTCTGACAGATCATATTTTTGGCTCAGTTTTGATTGTTCTTGGCTGATCTGCCCATGGTTATTTATGTTATTCTTTGTATATTCTTATTGTGGCCTTTCGAAGTAGTAGTAGTAGGTTGATTGATTTTTTAATCAGTGAACTGAACCACGATAAACTAGTGTTAGGTTCTCGGTTTGAGATTTACATGATGGTAGCAATATGATGCACGAGAGAGTGGGCAATCTGAAAATATTCAAGTTTCAAGAGGAGGAATCAACGGGGTTGCAGTGTTGCACATGATAAAGATTGAGGATTGGAGCCTATAAATTGGCCTCCTTCCATTGGGAATGTCATTGGCATCCCTTCTTTGGTTGCTCTAGAATATCAGCGACGGGATCATGGAGGTGCAAGAGCTGTACGTATAGTACGGGTCACTCATGCCAAGTTGATATTCATCTGGGTATTGTGATTTTATCTGTGATTGATGAGATTAAACAAGTTTCTTTTTATATTATTATTTATCATTAAACGTTGTTTCTCAGCACCAACCTCAAAGCTATTTCCACAACTCAAAGCAGAAACAACAAGCAGAAACAACGGGGAAGAGGAAGAGAAGTAAAGCAAGATCATCTTATCGGAGCATTAAAATAGCAATACTCATGCATTCAAGGCGAGAATAATTGCAAAGATATGGCTTTTCACGCTTGTTATAAGCACTTGATCACCGTTGTTCTAAGGTTTTCACCCTTTATCATCCAGATTTTTACCCAACTGTAGATAAAAGTTTTGATTTTTACAAATGAAACCGGAAGAAAGGCATAAAATTTGGTTCAAAGATTATGGCTTTAGCCACTTCTACTGGCGTTGTAAAACTTTGCAATACAAAATGAAAAATATCAATACCAACTGATAAACATGCCCTTTCTGGCTCTAAACCATGGGCGAGGGGATACTTTGCTGAGGCATTCAATTCCTCAGCTATATGCAGGCTGGGCGTCTTTTTCTGAACACCCTTGTAAGCAGAGCCCAACTGAGCCTTTGTATTGTTCGTCCTCCTAACTCTGAATGACCCATTTTTAGATTTCCCTTCGATAAGGGCATTCAAATTGGTCCCAGTGTTGGATGGGAATTGTTGGGATAATACATAGCGTTAAAAAATGTAGATAGTACTGATCATAATAATTTTTAGAAAAGACTATTTTTGACAATTTTCTTATAGAGAATTACCTTTCTAAATAAGTTCTCAACAATGACGGTAGAGATCACAAATAATCTCACTTAAAATTCAATATCCTAGACAGAGCTTACTTACACAATACAATTACACCACTAACCGACACAAAAAACAATAACAGATGTGATTCGAAAAATATGAAGAATATTTTTCTTGCACTGCTATAATTTAACAGTTTAGAAGTAAGAGAAATAATAACGAAAAAAGATACTGATAATTTTTACGTGAAAATCCTAATCGGGAAAAACCATGGGAACCGAGTCTAGAACGATTTCACTATGAAAAATACGATTTATAATATTCTTCTAGAAACTAAATATTTTGGTGAATATTTACTAAGAAAAAATTCACTACTCATAGATTTCACAATGAGCACAAAAGCACCCCACATATTTTTCTCACTCTTTCTTTTCTCTTCCTCAAAAAACCTTTCTATTTTCTCTTTTTCCCTCTTCTTCTTTTTTTCGTTTTTGGATAATCTTAGAAGGCTAAGGAGTCTCCTATTTATGGGAAAAATTGAGCCAACAACCTTCAACTTCTATCTACTACATTGAATGTTCTCATTTAATGTGGTAGATTTGTGTGAGATCCCCCATCATAAGGTGAGATCCTACAAATTTCCCCCTTCCAATTTATGATGAGGTAAGTCTAGTCTAATTGAGTTTCTTTAGAATTCAAGCTTATTTTTCTGCAAGATTTTTGTTATTATATCTGAGCCGTTTTCATCCATGTGAATCTTCTCCAGATATATCTGCTTGGTGTCCAACATATCTTGTATCCAATGATACCTAATATCTACGTGTTTGACTTCAAATGAAAGCTCAGATTCTTGCTCAAATGAATAACACTTTGACAGTCACGATACAAGATGTATTTGTCATGTTTATGACCAATCTCTGTTAGAAATTTTTGCATCTACAAAATTTCTTTACAGACCACTGTAGCTACTAAAAACTAAGCTTCCGTTGTCAATAATGTAACTGATTTTTGCTGCTTGATTGCCTCGACACTACTCTCCCTCCAAATGTAACAAAATACCTTGATGTTGATTTTCTAGAGTCAATGTCTCCAACCATGTTTGTATCAGTATAGTCTACTAACGAAGACTATTTATTTGCAAAACACAAATTTTATTCAGAAGTACCTCGAAGATACTTAATAATCCACTTCATTGCATTCCAATGCTCTCTGCTTGGATTTGATAGAAATTGATTGACTATTCTAATAGAATATTAAATATTAGGTCTCGTAAAAACTATAGCATACATCAAGCTGTTGATTGTAGAGGCATATAGAATTTTCTGCATTTCTGTTTTTCCTTCTTCAATAGAAGGACTTTGTTCGGAAGTAATTTTGAAATTTTTAGCAAGTGGAGTATGGACTGACTTTGCCTTATCTATATAGAATCGACTGAGAACTGTTTTGATATATTTCTCCTGCGATAGCGATATCCATAAGTTTCAATTTTTCCTATCGCGAGTGATACTCATCTCAAGTATCTGTTTTATCGATTCTAAGTCTTTCATGGCAAAATACTTGCTAAGTTCTTTCTTTAACTTAACAATCTTTTCTTTATCTGGATCCATAATTAGCATGTCATTGACATAAAGTAGGAGGATTATAGATGTACCGTTCGTGCATCTTTTCACAAACACACAATGGTCTGAGGAAGTTTTCATGTATCATTGATTGATCATGAAGGAATCAAATTTCTTGTACCATTGTCGTGAGGCTTGCTTTAATCCATACACACTCTTCTTCAATCTACATATAAGATGTTCCTTTCCTTCAATGACAAATCCTTCTGGTTGCTCCATGTAGATATTTTTTTCTAGTTCACCATGTAAGAAGATAGTCTTAACATTGATTTGTTCGATTCTAAGTTTAGACTTAAGGCTAATCGCAATACCACTCGTATGGATGACATTTTCATGATAGGTGAAAAACTTTCCTCAAAGTCAATGTTTTTCTTATGACCAAAATCTTTCACGATCAATCGTGCCTTATACCTTGGTTGTGAACTTTTGTTTTTTTTTTTTTCAGCTTTGAGCCTGTATACCCATTTGTTATTGAGTGCCTTTCACCCTTTTGGAAGCTGAATCAATTTGTATGTGTGGTTCTCATGCAATTATCTTATTTCATCTTGCATTGCATCCAACCAGTTCTTCTTTTGTGGATACTCCATAGCTTCCTCATAGCACTCGAGTTCATCACCATCAGTGATCATAACATACTCATTTACAGAGTATCTTTTTTATGATCGGCGATCATTTGTTGACTTTCTTGGTTTGATTTCTGTAATTGATTCAGGGGAAGTTTCTACTTCTCTTTGGTTAACGTTATCAGTTGGTTGATCACTAGATTCTTCAGCATCTTCCCTATCAAAAGTTGATTTCACAAGATTAACTCTTACTAGATGCTCATCAGTGGTCTCGACATATTTTTTTAAGTCTTCAATGGTTTGATTTTTAAGGAAGACCACATCTCGGCTTCTGACAATCTTCTTGTCAACCGGATCCCAAAGTCTATATCCGAATCCATCACTTCTATATCCAAGGAATATGCATTCTTTAGCTTTGCTATCTAGGTTGGACCTCTCATATTTGGGAATATGTATGAACGCTCTGCATCCAAACACCTTTATATGCTTATAAGAGACATCTTTTCTAGTCCGTAGTCTGTTTGACACTTTTCTACTCAATGGTGATGATGAAGGCAAGTTGATGTATCTACTGCAGTCTTCATTGCTTCTCCCCATAATGTTTTGGGTAGTTTTGAATGTGATAACTGTAGGACCAATGCACGCCAATAGAGGAAGGGGGGGGGGGGGGGGGTGAATTAGGGGTGGAAATGGTTAGTTCTGTTCAGTTTTTTTATAGAACCGAACCGACTCAGTTCGGTTTTATAATTTTAAAACCGAAACCAAACCGAAGAATATGAGAAATCGAGTCAAAAACCAAACCTCGATTTTGGTTTTTATTGGTTCGATTTTTAGTATAATTCGGTTTTTTTTTCTACGAACCTCGGTTTCTGTTTTTATCGGTTCGGTTTTCAATTCAATTCGGTTTTTTTCTAGACATTGAAATTAAAATTATGATATTCAATTTTAACCTTGGTTATAGCAATTTTTAAATTTAGTAGAACCATTTATAATATTTATTCTTAATATTCATTTCATAATATTATATTAGATTAATCAGAGTTTCTTCTTTACACATTTTCTCTCTCTCAGTACAACACTAAATAATAATTTCAAATATGTTTTTAAAGTCATTTGGATGCATTATATGAACATCTGAGGCATTATAGGCCTCGTATCTCATTTTACTGTTTTTATCTCATTAATAAATATTTGAAGTAACATAATTAGTATACTAAATATCAAAATCTACAAGTCTTAAAACAACTTCTAAAATTAATTTGAAGGTGTACAACATATTATTTTTATATGTTTTGATGTTTCACAAGTAAATATATATAAAAAGGGGTGTCCATCGCCTCAGACCCTTATGAAGAGCCTTTCAAGGTTAAAGACTAAATATTATGGAGAGCCTGCAACAATTATTCTTTATTAAAATATCATGGAGATCATACAAATTGCAAAAATTGTTCTACATTACAAGTTTTCATTGTCTAAACAATTTACTAGAGTCTAGGCTGCAACAATTCAAAAAATGATTTAACTAAAAAATTATTTAATCAAATAATAATTTAACTAAACTTCACGAATAGCAAAAAATGAGAACATACAGTACCAAACAAACAAAATAATTATAGACCGCGGACTTTCGATTCAGCCTCAACGTTTTCTGTCGACTGCATATAGCCGTTGCACATTTTAACCGTTAAAAATTTGACCATTAGAAATCTGCATGTTGTGTAAATTTGGACATTTTGGTCGCATGTCCTCGACCGCAGGAACACAAAACCTTTATAGATTCAAAGCTTCCTCGACCGGACCTCAACTGCTGCTCAACCGCACAGCTCCAAAATCTTACAAATTCAAATTGTCCTCAACCGGGACTCATCCAAAAACTTCCAGAACCTGACTCCATGCCGATTCGATCACTGGGCTCTTCTATGGACTCGATCGCTACTCGATCGATAGACCAAAACACAGTTTGGTTGAGTCCTAGCATCTGCAACTCATCCAAGCAACTCCACAATAGTCTTTAATTGTTTCTTTAAATATTCTAAGTCCCACAATGATATATTTTACCTACATGGACTTAAATAAATATGTTAGCACATTAATAATACCCATTTTGAGGGTATTTCCAATAAACATAGATATAAATATTATGATAAAAATATTAAGAATAATATCTAAAAAATACAAAATACAACTTATTGATTTTATAAATTTAGACAACATTTTAGTCATCATCAAAATGAAACTTAGCCTAATAAAAAGGCTAACACAACAGATGTATCCTTCATATGGTAATGAAATATAAAGACAAAAAAATAGGTTCTTTTCTGAGACAGACTGTATAAGCACTCATGATCATGAGCATTGCATTTCATCCTATTTCTTGTTGAGCATTAAGCTTATTGTTTTATCCTGTAATGTAAGTGGTTGAAGTGATATCAATGTTCTCAATGTGGAGGAGGCATTGACCGTTGACCTCTTGGGTTATCAACCAATTCGACTTGAGAGTTATGACTCACGTAAAGTAATATTGACTATTTTGAACAGTAATTATGGTTTTTGAATTTGGTAAATGTTTTGTAAAACCATGGACTTTTGATTAAAGTGTTAAAACCATGTTTTGAAATTATTATCAGTTTTCGCTTAATTAGTATGATATATTTTCTTCGCACACGCTCTCAATAAATTAAAGAAAAAAATTTTATATAGCTAAAAATGAAAGTAAAGAAAAAATGTTTTAATAACGCGGGTGTTACAGATGGTGCGATCAAATCCATGGACATATTGAAAGGATTTAGCCTCAAGTGCATGTGAGGTCGACCGAATAGGAGATTGTGGTCATCCACAACCATTTAAAAATGACTTTCCACAGAAGGTTGAATGTCCACAGAGGAACGTCCGATTTAAGGTTTTCCTTTGAAATATGAGGGAGCAGTTGGCCAGAGTTGAGGTGCGGTCGATTAGTAATAAGAAAGGTCACTTGTAATATGATTAGGTGTCATATTTTAAGAGGGGAAAATACTATGACTCAACAGGATTGTGGTTGATTAAGGTGACACCTCATGCTGAGAAGTATTTATGAGAGAAAGGAATGCCTCTTTAAGGAAAAGATCTTTCCAATCATGAGGAAGCTGTTGAATACCAGGAAGCTCTCAAGAAAGTTGTCTCTATCTTGACTCTTTAAAGGTAATAAGAGTTCTCTCTATGGTTTGATAAAATTTTAAGAGTTTGGTTAAATTTATGGGTAGAAAATGATGAATGATATGAAATACGTCAAAACTTTATAGTTCTGGTTCATGAAAGCTAAGGCCATCTTAATGAAATTGTTAAATAAAACCATTCTACTATGTTATATTAGACATCTCAAGAAAAATATAGGCTTTGGAATTAGTAGAATTGGTTAAATATAACTTGAATTATGAATTGTCGAAGTTGGATAAAAACTGTGAAGAGAAAATAAAATTTCTGCATATTGGCATATGTTTTTGATGTGTTTCATCTTAATAATGCATGAGGAGTTATTCAAGTTGAATGGTTATGTAATATGCACTATGTTGATTAAGTTAGATTTTGAAATTAACGAATCTGGTTGAGTATGATAAGAGTTATGCATGTTTTAAGCTACTAGTGCATGAATGGATGCTAATGTGGAAATCGACATGTTTTAGGTATTGAAGATCAAGGAGATAAGTCCATAAGTTGCAAGCCATTTTGCTAAGGCATTAAGGTAAGAGATATATGAGCGTTTTTGGTATCTTTTGTAAGATTGATGCATGCCTATAGGGGGGGGGGGGTGAATTAGGTGATCTAAACTTTTTTGCTAATCCCTAAGTAATTTAACTCTAAATATGCATTCAAACAATAGCACATGTAAAGTCGATAAGGGAAAGAGATACAAACGAGTTTGTTCACACGGTTCGGAAACTTGACCTACGTCCGCACTCCAAGTTCCTGACTTGGAGATTCTTGATCTACTAACCTCCCCGATTAGTGATGATTGGCTTCACAGGTGCCAATCAAACATTTACAAATTGACTCTTTATAGGATGTCACCATTTCCTTGACTATTCAGAGAGTGCCAACCTTGATGTAGCGGTTTACAAATGCATAAACGAAAATTACAACAAATATAGCCTAACTCTCGAAATGTAAAGTCTCAAGTGAGAGATTCAGAGAGTTAGGATTTGCACTTAATTGCTGAAGACAATTCTCGTGTGAATTTGGTAGGACTTCGTTATGGATTCTCCTCTCTTGTTATTTGCCATTCGGAGTGACTTCTATATATTGACATTCTTTGAGCGGTCGACCACCTTTGTTTCAGTCGACAATTGGAATGTCACCGTTATGCTTTTTATCATCCAATGTTCACTTTGGTCTATCATGCTGATCGACCTATCCATCGTCGGTTGACCATCTCTTCATATCTCAGAATATGGCTTGAATCTGTCCATTTTTCGGCTGACGACTTCTGCATCGATTGACTGTTTTTCAACAGTTTTCAGAATGTTGAGCAATCTGTCTTCATTTCGGTTGACCACCTCTAAATTGGTCAAGTGCCACCACTATTTTGGCTATTCTTTAACCTGTTTGGTCGACCACCTCTTCTCTGAAGTCGATCTATACTCTGTGTTTTGCACTTCTTGAATCTTCTAAGTCTCAATGATCAATATATAAGCTACATGGACATAGGAAAACATGTTTGCAAACATTAATACTCGTATTAAGGGTATTTCCAATAAATAATAATAACGTATTTACTTGATTCAATAAATTCATAATAAAAAACTTATTAAATACTTAAACAATCATCATCAAAACAAATAACCTAATGTCTATTAGGCTAACATCTTTGGCCTACATCATAACATGTTCAGATATGATTATGGCATTGTTTGATATGTTATTATGCTATATGAGGATAGTATTATGATATGAATTGATAAATTGTATGATATCACATGATTGTTATGTTAGGAGATCTATAAAGTTAGTATTGATCATTTGAATGATTAAAAATATTAGTTGTTTGATGATTGATATGATATGACAAAGGACAAAATGTAATTTGTTATATGATGTAGAATTCTTACATAATGATGTGCATTGTATTGTTGACGTGCATTTCAATGCATAATGATTTTGAAGAAAAATACGAAAACATTTTAATGTGTATGTTTACAAATGATAGACTGAAAATGAATGAAAAATAAACGTAAATAGAAGTTGTGTGGTAGGAGGTTCAAGATGGATGCCATAAAGTGGATCAAGAGGTATCACTCTCCTTTGTACGGTGATACCCCAACAACTGTATGGGTAAGTGAAAGTAAAGAAAAAATGAAAATGAAATGAATAAACATAAATAGTCTTTGTGGGATGGGGTTTCAGGTTGGCTACCCTAAATGAGTCAAGAGGTGTCACTTTCCCAAATACTATCTTACCCCCAGTGGCTAAACTGTGAAGTGAAATGAAAGAATGAATGAAACAAAACAATACATGTTTTTATAAAGTTGCATAACACGATAATATAATTGTCATTATTATATCTTTTGCTGAGTATTAAGCTCATAGATAAATCTTTTGATGTAGACATGAACTGGACAATAACAAAGAAGAAAGAAATATTATAAAAGAGTGATACAGTTGAAGAAGTATCCTAAGAAAGATGACTTGTGTTGTTATTGTAAGACCGATCATGTGGGGTTAGAGTTTTGTAAAGAAAAATGTATGTAAATAGAAAGTGGAAATTTTATGAATAAAATTTTTAAAGAAATGGTGTTAATTATTTTATAAATTTTATTTGAAATGCTAAAGTTTTCCGTTACACATTTTAAAGAAAATGATATTGCAAACTACACGTTTTACGATAAGAAATTATAGGGCTTTACAAAAAAAATTCTTAACCTTACTTTGATATCAATTGTTAGAAATCGAATGATAATCAAAAAAAGAAAATCTGATGTGAGACACCAGATTTGCATGGAAAACCTCTTTTAGAAAAAAAAAATCACGAGCAAAGGAATAAATCTACTATGAATATCGAAATACAACTGTGAGTTTTACGACTCTAGTTTACATGAATTTATAGAGAAAAAAACTCTAAATAAGATCTACAATGTAGGCCCACCGACCCGACCTAATAGAATTCGAGACACACTAAACTCTAATATATATAATATTAATTTTTGATCTGTTATGTTGGTTTAGATAAGGTATGAGACAAATAATAAGTTATTTTTGACTTTGAGCTAGATTTCAATCGAATTTTGCAATTCACAATTCGATTTGATCCTAAAATTTTTTTGCACATAAAACTTTAATCCAAAATGTGGTCCACGATTATTCTAAATACAAGTAGACTATGATTCCTATAGAGGTGGGAATTTGATTGAACAGAGACTGAATTGCAATTTCTGATTCAAACTATGATCCTAGTACGGTTTTGCTGTCCCATGATGAATGTTATAGAAAACACATTTTTTTTATATTGTTGTGACATAATTTTTGATGGTTAGGATATTGTGTCATGCATTGCAATATTAGATGAAAATGTTTATTTACTAAATAAATGTATCACATGACCCGTATTATACAACATAATGAAATATATGATAGATGTTTTTAACTGGTCAACTACTAGTATTTTGTTTTGTTATGATGTGATAACATGATCAACTAAGTATGTAAATGTTTAAGTTGGGATTTAAAAGAACATCAAGATTGTAAGTATGTGTTATATTGAGTTTTGGCATTAAGTTCAAAGAGTTAAATGTTTGATGCAATGAAACTCATGAAGAGTTAGTGCATTCAAGAAAGAGAGAATAAGTTTTGAGAATTGAGGGCGTAGAAAGTGAGTTTGAATACTAGAATTGTGATAATTGCAAAGATATGGCTTGACAAGCTTTATGACTAGCACTCATCGTTATCATTTTTTACCAACTGGTTGATAAAAGTTGAGTTTTTTCAATTGAAATAGGCAAAAAAGCATAAAAAATGGCTTAAATATTATATCCTTAGACACTTCTACTGTCCTTGTAAAACTTTGCGACATGAATTTTGTTGCAAACTAGAAAAATGTGAAATTGAAATCTCTTTATAAAATATTAATTTTTTGAATAAATATTCTAAATTTATTTCGTTTAAATAAAACTAATAATTATGGTTTTAAGAGGAGAAAAATCCATGTGAGAAAAAGATATTAGGAACTATGTATCGAACAAATAAATGTATATATGAATAAATTTAAATTTATTAATATTATATTTATATTTTAGATTATGTTTTATAAAATTTATAAATATTTTTTTAGTTATTTATGTAAATTTTATATTAACGTATATATTGTATGTATATGAAATAAAATATAAAGAGTCATAATCAAAATAAATTCGTGACCTATATTTAAAGTATGAAATCTTCCAATAATTTATAATTAGAAACATAATTGGTCTCATTAAGAATGTATATTCATATCTCGATTATATGTAGTGACACAAGATAAATATATTTTATATAATATGATTATATATGATTGTACTAGATAAAATTATATTGTTCTAATAATTTTCGTTAGATATAGAACAATTAATTTTATCTGGTCATATATGTATAATCTTCATTCGTTGTATTTAGCAAGTTCTTATTTTATTTTAATCTGTTCTTTGATTTACTCAGTAAAATTTTGTACGAGTTACAATTCGTATATGTTGTATATTGAGAATAAATTTAAATAAATAGTTGCGGATGTTAATATAGATATAATGAAATCTATTTTTATAGATTATGTAATATCCACTTCAATTTTTTTTAGGAAAGGATTTATTTCCATCCATGTCTATGAGAAACACTCAATTTTCATTAAGGAAATTTCTTCCCCATTAACCACGGGTTTTTCACCCTTCTATCCTTACTCTTTATCTCTCTCGGCCAATTGCCCTCCTTCTCTTTTTATCGGTGACTTTCTTCAAGTAAACATAAGCTACTTTTGGCAAATTGGGCGAGGGATTTGAGGTCGGTTTCAAACTCTGTGACTAAGATATTATTGACCTCAGCAAGTCGATTTCCTTCCCTCTCTGCAATTCTTGATTCTAGCAGAAACCTCAAATGTTCTTACTCAATTTACTCTCAATTTTGGAAGGGAAAAACATATAATTTTTGTTACCTTTGGTGCGAGTTCAGAGAGGGTGAATGTCAAGCTTCATTGTGTGAATCGAAAATTCTAGAAATAGGGATTCAACGGCAAATGTAGTTTAAAAACTCGATTTTATCTTTGTTTTGATTTTTGGATTGTTGATAGCCAGATGATTGGACGAAAATCCAGAGATTGAATCGCGCAAATTGCGTTGGCAATGGAACGCTGAAACGCTACTAAGCAAATGTTGAGCCGTGACGTTAGATACTTTTGACTTCGGCTAGTTGGGCAATTGGCCCAGACATGGAGTCTCGAATAGAGGCAAAGTCACTGCGTTGGTGATGAAGACGACGACTGTGTGTGACATCATCTATTCCTTGTGACTAGGCTAATGATAAGGGCCGCAGTCTAGGGCTGTATGTCGGTTGTAGACCAATCAATTGTGGGTCGGGATCTGGGCCTTCTTGGGTAGCAGACAAAGCCCCATTTTGGTTGCCATTCAACCATTTTTTGTCCATATTTCTAGGCATGTTTTGGGCTCAATTTAAGAATTTTTCACTCAATTAATTATGGATTATTTTAAAGAAATATTGAGAATTTAATATAACAAAATTTTAACCAAAAAATTAATGATTTTATTTTTGGATAAGTACAAAAAATTAAAGGTTAAAATTGTGGACTATTAAATTTGGGTTTTTTTTTTTTTATAATTGGGCTTTAGACCGATGGTAAGCTCACTTCGAGATAGAGATGTAAATTTTACAGCATTACACTATTTTTCTAAACATAATATTTTGAGATGTGTCTTATATAAAATTATGTGTCCATTCTATGTGGCTTTCGCAATAGTCAAATATCACTATTGTTATGTTACATGTCTATGATATGGTGTGGTAAGAGATCGTAAGTGATTACATTTTCACTGAGATTTTATATAGTATAACAATTATATATTTTAATTACATACCATATTATAATGAGTTGTTTTAAATGTGTGTCATTCTATACAATTTTCTAAAATGTATTTATGAAACATCAATTTTAATATCATGCATGCTTGATTACCGTCTTTATTAAATTGTTTAATATAAAACTCATCTCTATTGAGTTTAGTCATTTCACCTCAATGACTTCCCCTTTTTAAGATTTTATCAGCAGACTTTCAATTGTTATATAAGGAGTAAATTTGGTGGTATTTACATTTTTTCCCAACAATTTTATAATTTTACTTGAGAGTTGTTTTCATGAGGTTAGACTTTTTACGAATATTGTAAAACTTTAATTTTATTATTTCTTTCAGTATAGTTATTTTTGGATTATATTGTTAAATTAACATGACATCACTTGTTAGATCTTTTTAATCATTGTTTCATTGAGCCCTAACTTTTAAAAAATTATTAAGATCTGGGCTGCTAATTAAGACAATTTAAGAAAATGGTTGGACAATTCAGTTCTTTTGGGTCAGGTCATTCCTTGTTCTGTCTTGAGTTTCTTGCGGATAGTGACAAGTTCCCTTGTTTATTAGTTTGAGGATCGAACAATTAGCATACAATTCATTATCGTTATAAAATAATTATTCAATCAAGAATTAATGGTAATGACGAATAAAAATGTAATATAGGAGTAAATGTAACATATAAAATTACTAATCTATCTCTATTACAAACTAGATGGTGGGTTAATACATATATAATGACTATATCAATGAACATTACTTTGAGTAAATATACTCTATGATTTTAAGAGTGCAATTCTAAGTATTTAATGATATTACTTTAGAGTTAATAATGATGTTAACTGATATAAAGAGTTTATAATATTTTATGAAAAATTATTAGAGCTTAAAATTATATGTTCATCAGTCTATTAATCATATTCTATCATTATTCGAATAAAAAAAAATTAAATAATTAATTATAAATTAATTGTTCAATGCACATATTTATAAATTTGTTACTTTTCGTTAGAAGAATTAATTGAATTATTAATTATTCTATTTATTAACAAACTAATAAAATATAATTAATACATTTGTTATATGTCGAAATAGTTGAATTATTAATTATTCAATTAATTAATAAACTTATAAAACTAATTTGAAAAAGTTTTATGCCAAATTTAAGTTGATATCATTGTGCTCTATGTTGGCCATGGTAGCAAGTTTATTTTGATTTCTGTAATAGTTTTATTTTGAATATGTCAATGATTGTTACAAAATCATTTCCAACTTAAATGAGAGATTGAATTTCTTAACGATTTTTGCTAAATGTTATGATGCTGTTACAAAATTATTTCACCTCAAATTAGAGGTCACAACCTCATTAGAAGGATTGTTGGAAATTTAAGTTTGTAGAATCAATTTTTGAGAGCAAATCTGTTAATCTTTTTTGTTGGTTTTAGATAATCGTTATCTAAATCCAAACAAATCGTCTCGCACGTTGAAAATATGATTTATCATATATTGAGTATGATCTTATTGCATTTATTATGCACATACGTATTTATTCGAGGTGAGAAAGATTAACAAAAAAGATTAAAGATTTCAATGACCAAGAATATTGTTATCAAAACTTCTCGATTTTATATTAGTGTACAATTGAATTAGAAATGTATTATTTATTAATATTTTAAATTACATATAAAATAAAATATTTTTAAGATATTATAATTAAGAAGAAGACGCTGAACTCCCAGTGTACGATAGTAGTAGTCATTAAGAGGAGTTGACCTTGCAGGCTTTCGATGAGGCACCATTGTGGTTTGTTTTGTTGGAACAAGGGTGAGATAGAAGCCGATTCAGTCCACCCAAAGGTCGCACCTCCCTTTGAACCCTGTGATTTGGCCTCCTTCCATTGCTAATATAAATGGCGTCCCTTCTTCTATTCCGTACGGCCCAAAGATTCTTCTATTGCTCCTGAACATCAACGACCGGATCACAGGGGTGGTGATAGGGCAAAAAGGAGAGTAGTAGCCACTTACGCTAGCTATAAACTCCTCTGGGTAATCTAATACAATCTGTGATTGATGAAGATAAAGTAAGTTATGTTTCTACCTATATCATTTATCATATAAATTTAGAGTTATTTCTTATTCAAACAATGGGAAAGAAAGGAAAACAAAGCGAGCAAGACATGGCTTCAGGCTAACCTCAGTTTTTTTCGCCACCATCTCCTCCATGTTTTGGGCATACAACTTCTTTACCATTATCGTCGTAGACCAGACTTATTGAGTCGATGCAAAGACCGTGATAAATGATGATCTCTTTGACGCCGCTGTATCCGCCATCATCCCACATGGAGCCACCATTTCCTCCCCATGTCCCCACAATTATGTCACTCGACATCTTCTAATTCCTTTTCTAGGTTGGTTGGTCCGAGTACTATATGTCCTCCTGCCCAGTAACCATATTCAATTTTATCAACAGAATTAAAAGTGAAAATCAATAGACATTGAGAAGATGAGAAGAGAATTTACCTCGTAAAAGATGTAGAGTTGCAGAAGGGAAGCTGGAAAAATGGCGTGAGTAGATATGAGCGTGGAAAGGTGGGATAGAAATAGGAGGAAGGGAGGGAGTAGGTATGCAAATGAAAGACCCAAGTCTTTATTTAATCAAATTCCCAGTGTTATTTCATTCTGTTGGTTTTTTAACAAAATAAAACAAAACTATTTTTGAAAGAGTAGAAAGAATCTGATGCTGCAAACTGATGAGATTAACTCGTAAACTCATAGTTGAAAGATTACATTTATCAACTATTTAAAAAGATAAAAATAACAAATTAACAATATATCCTATTTTAAACTAATTCGAATAGATCAAATATTTATTAAAAAACAAATAAACTAAACGTGGACCCGACACGTGGATTTTTAATCATAGGAACTAAAGCATATTTCCAACACTCCTCCTTGCTTTAGAGACTGCAAACTCCAATCTTCTTCTTTAGAAACTTAAGTTGGGCAACTGGTGTAAATGTATTTGAGTAGTCAACTCTAAATATCTGAGCATAGCCTTTCACCACTAATCTTGCCTTGTGTTTCTGAACTGGACCATCAACATTGATTTTAGTTTTAAACACCCATTTGACTCTAATTACTTTCCTGCCTTGAGGTCTCTCCACAAGACACCAAGTCTTGTTTTTCTCTATTATGGGCAGATTGCTGTCATCCACTTTTGATCTTTCTTGGTTTCTTCATAACTTTCTGGTTCACAAACTGCTATGTTGCATCTATGATAGATGTCAAAGAGAAATCGAGTACCTCTAATAGAAGCATCATCAAAAACTTCATTTTTCCCGCCATCATCATTTTGATTTGGTATTTCAATATCAGCCTGATTTTGAAGTTGCAATTTTTTTGTTGCTCTCCAAACTTTCTTGGGAAATGACTTCCTACTTTGCTTTCCAAACTGACATACTTTAGTGATGCTTTCCTTGGCAGAGAAAGCAGCATGCTCCTCCTTAATTGGGTTGAAAGAAAAATTTCTCTTTTTCATCTTGATATTAAAGATTTCCATGCCTGCTTGGTCTTCAATCAAACAAGACTCATTGTTGAACGTCACTTTGTACCCATTTTCTATTAATTAACCAATACTAATCAAGTTTTAATCAATTTCAGGAACATAAAGTACATCCTGAATTAACTTTGTCCCTGTGCCACTTGTTATTGCTATGGTGCCTTTGCCTTTTACCTCAATGTAATGACCATTGCCAATTCTCACTTTCTTTGAATCTGCATCCCCCAATTCTCTGAACAACTCCTTGTCATTAGTCATGTGGTTGGTGCAGCCACTGTCAATCAACCAATTTTCATTGGCTTCACTGTCTGCAAAACAAGTAGCCACAAAAAGTTGATCCTCCTCCTCTTGATCAGCAATCTGTGCTTCTTCACCTTGCTGTTGTTTTTTGTTTTTGCATATGATAGCTTCATGTCCCATGAGGTTGCATTTGCTACATTTTGCATCTGGTCTCCTCCAACATTTGAAGGGAGGGTGACCTTTTTTGTTACAATGTTGGCATGGAGGATAATTGTTCTTTGCTCCAAGCCTTTTGTTTCCTGAATTATTTTTGCTGCTTGTTTCATTATTCTCGCCACTTGCTGCTTGTATTGTTTTGTTCTTATTCTTTCTCGCATCTTGATTTTTGACAAATAAAGCTCCTTCAACAACACCTTCCTGCCTTATTAATCGTCTCTGCTCCTGTGTTTGCAAGACATTTAAGAGTTCAGCAAAAGAAATTTTTGACAAATCCTTAGTATTTTCTAATGTTGTAATTGAAGCCTCAAATCTGTCCGGTAATGTTACGAGAATTTTCTGAACAATCCTTGAATCTGTCAGAGAAGAACCCAATATTCTAACCTGATTTGCTATGCTTAGTAGCCTGTCAAAATACTATTTCATGGTTTCTGTCTCTTTCATCTTTTGCAACTCAAAGTCACAAACCAGATTCATTACCTTCATTCCTCGAATCCTTTCATCCCCTTTGTACTCAGTCTTGAGATAATCCCATATCTCCTCTCCTGACTTCAGAGACATAATCTGAGTGAATATGGTTGATGAAACTGGGGCAAATAAACAAGCTTTTGCCTTTGATTTTTTTGTCTCCTTCTCCTTCTGCGATTTGATTTGTACCATGGTGGGATTGTTTGAAAGAACAGGAACATCATAGTCCTCTTCTACTGCTTCCCAAAGATCCAAAACTTCTAAATACATCTCCATTCGAACTGCCCAAATTTGGTAGTTATCTCCATCGAACATCGGTGGAGCCACAAAGGAGAAGTTTGCTTCAGTTTCCATGATAGTTTGAACTCACAGATCCCTAAAAAAGAAAAATTCTGATACCAATTGTTGATTTTTTTACNTGAACTCACAGATCCCTAAAAAAGAAAAATTCTGATACCAATTGTTGATTTTTTTACAAAATAAAACAAAACTATGTTTGAAAGAGTAGAAAGAATCTGATGCTGCAAACTGATGAGATTAACTCGTAAACTCATAATTAAAAGATTATATCTAACAACTATTTAAAAAGATAAAAATAACAAATTAACAATATATCTTATTTTAAACTAATTCGAATAGATAAAAAATTTATTAAAAAACAAATAAACTAAACATGGACTCGACACGTGGATTTTTAATAAGAGGAACTAAAGCATATTTCCCACATTCCAATAAGATGGCTATAATATATGCAAAGGTTTTGATCCAATTGCTTAAGAAAAATCATATTTTAGAACCGACGTTTGTTAAATATTCATCAAACCATTGAAATAGCGATACTCGCGCATTCTAGGCTTGAATATGTGCACCAGAAGTCTCCTGGTGTCACCTCAAACCGAACAAAACTCATTTTTAGAGATATTCAAGTATGCCTCCGTCAAGAAACTTTCATGATTGGATCTTATGTCCTGCGTTGCAATATTAGTTGATAATATTTTTTTGTGCAACGGTGGTGAAACAACGTCTTTGAAGAGCCCATTTCTGACTACATCCAAAACCTTACCAACAGCGAGGCAATACCAATGACCACGCCGCCGAGCCACGGGTTCAGGCAGCTGACCACCGGGAGGTGCCCATGGTTCCAGGGGCCCCTCTTTCGCTGTGTCTATGTCTTCTTCTCTCAAAGAAGAAGAGTCGGAGCAAACCCATATCTCCCAACCTTAGATTGTCGAATAGAACGAGTTAAATTAATGTTGAATTTCAATTAGTTTCACCAAGTAGCGTTCTGCAATTCTCGCCTGCTCCTTGTGAGTATGCTTCTTATTGTGGAGGGTGTACAAGGCAAAATCTGTCGTAAGAAGCTCAGATTAAAGCTAAGGGACAAGTTCATGAGTTGGTGACACACGTCGGAAGATTTTCTCAGAAGCATCTTGAAGCGTGTTCTGTCTTGAAGCTCATTGTTCCTTGTGACATTCAGTTTAATTATAGGAATAAGGCAAGGTTAGTCAGTCTCTCACCTTACCTATAAATGATTGCATCTTCACTGGAATTCAAATTCTCACGGAGGTGCTAGAGCTGTACGGATCGCCAAGTGGATATTCATCTCGGTACTGTAATTTTATCCGTGATTGAAAAGGATGAAACAAGTTTCTTTTTATATTATCATTTATCATTAAACGTTCTTTCTCTGCACCATCTTCAAAGCTACTTCCACAACTCAAAGCAGAAACAACGGGGAAGAAGAAGAGAAGTAAAGCAAGATCTTCATTGCAGCATTAAAATACTAATACTCATGCATTCAAGGCTTGAATAATTGCAAAGATATGGCTTTCACGCTTGTTATAAGCACTTGATCACCGTCGTTTCGAGGTTTTTACCCTTAATCATTCTGATTTATCCCAACTGTACACAAAAGTTTGATTTTTACTACTGAAACAGGAAGAAAGGCATATAATTTGGCTCAAAGATTATAGCTTTAGCCACTTCTACTTTGCAATACAAAATGAAAAATATCAATACCAACTGATAAACATGACTTTTCTGGTTCTAAACCAAAGGTGAGGGGATAATTAGCTAAGGCATTCAATTCCTCAGCTATATGTAGGATGGGCGTCTTTTTCTGAACACCCTTGTGAGCTGAGGCCAACTGAGCCTTTGTATTGTTCATCCTCCTAACTCTGATATCTGAATGGGCCATTTTTAGATTTCCCTTCCAGAAGAGGATTCATATTGGTCCCAGTGTTGGATGGGGATTTCAGGCATTCGATGATTGCTTTGAGCCCTCTGTGTCTTCAGTTTTGTTGGAACAGGTATTAGATAGAAGCCAATTGCATCTATAAAACGACCGCACCTCCCTTTGAACCCTGCAATTTGGCCTCCTTCCATCGGAAATATAAATGGCGTCCCTTGTTCTCTTCCGTAAGGCCCGTAGGTTCTTAGGTTGCTCCTGAACATCAGCGACCGGATCACCGGGGTGCTAGAGTTGTTGTAGGGAGCGTAGTGGCCACTCACGCCAACTAGAAATTCCTTTGGGAACTCTAATTTAATCTGGGGTTGAAGAAGATGAAGTAAGTTCTCTTTCGATTCTTATTATTTATCATTTGACGTTGTTTCTCAGCCCTACTTTCAAAGCGATTTCCAACTCGAATCAGAGATGATGGGGAAGAAGAAGATAAGTAAAGCAAGAGAGACTTGGTCTCAAGCTAACCTCAGTCATCCGGCCACCGCCACCTCCGTGTTTTTGGGATACAACCGGCTTACCATTATTATCATACACTAGAGTTATGGAGTCGATGCAATGATCACAATAAAGGACGATCTCTCTTATGCCCGTGTATTCGCCATCATCCCATACGAATCCGCCATTTCCTCCCCATGGCCCCACAACTATGTCACCCGTTTTCTACTTGTTTCTCTTTCTGTTTGCTTGGTCCCTGTCCCATCCGTCGTCCTGTCCACAAAAAAAACACTGCAAGTCTTAACAAGATTCAGTTTTATGAATAGATCTGGAAGTGAAAATTGATAGAACTCGTGGCATAAGTCATCTATGGAAAGTCTCTGGAATAAAGAAGAAAATAAAGAGGAATGGAAGTCGGAAGAGACTTTACCATGTAAAAGATGCAGAGATGCGGAAGGGAAGCTGTGCGTGAAGATTTGAGGGTGGAAAGGTGGGGGAGGAGAAGGAGAGAGGGAGAGGAAAGGTTTTGATCTTCGAGCTCGAGAAAATACGTCTCAGGGTTGCCTCTTGCATTCAAGGCGGCTTCAATACCTACCACCAGCAGTACAGAAGTCTTCTGATGTCACCTCAAACCACATATATAAAACCCATTTTTAAAGAATTAAAATATTGCAGAGCTATTTTCCACCCCACAGCAAAGAAGGATCAGAAACTCTAAAAGCTTGCCAACCACTCTCTAGTCTCTTCTATAACGTATGTCTTCCCATTTGTAGAAAGTTATACGAAACAGAGCTTCAATGGTCGCTTGGCCACATAAGTTGACATCAAAGGTAACAGAATGTCCCTGTTTTTTTTAACTATTTTGGCGCAGACTCGCTTCTCAAAAACTGTTCAGTGTGCTGACGAAGCAAGCAGACGAGGGAAAAAGTGAAAAGGGAAAAGTGAAAAGGGAAAATGATAAATCAATCATTGTAGTTTTAGCTCAATGACAAGTTAATTATTATAGTTTACATCTTAACAAATTAATCACTAATTTATGAAAAAATGACAAATTTAACATCGCAATGATGTCCTCCGTTAAAAATTATTCAGGACGCCGCTACGGTGTCCCAGTGGTGTCGTGTGTTGCGAAGGAAAACACGGTTTTGCCTAGACACTATAGGGGCGTCCTAACGAAACCCCTGCGGTGTCCTGAAGACGCCCCTGCGGTGTCCTCAGGAGTAGAGGCGTCCTGATGACGCCCCTACGGTGTCCTGACAACACCCTTGTGTTGTCCTCATGGCACCCCTGTGGTTTCCTTCGATATCAATGTTTTTATTAGATTTTCGACCTTTTCAACTTCAAACGACCATAACTTTTGCTACGAGTGTCGGAATTGGACGCAGAAGGTATCAAATCGAAGCTCTCTCAGAGATCTACGATTTGTCATCAGTTAACCCCATGACCCCCTTTTTCGGCCCCTAAATCAATCGTTTAAGCCTCAAATATGCGATCGAACGTTTTTAACCCTAAAAAATGAAGAACGTCGCCGTGGTTTGCTCAGGACGCCGCGGTGGTTTGCTCAGGAGGCAGTAGAGATAGGAAGAGATAAAAGTTCTTGGTTTACTCTTACAGGAATTAGGTTTACAGAGAAAAAATTAGAATTAGTAAAATAAATTTTTAGGTGTAAGTTTATTTTCAGATGAGGTCGATTTTATGATTAACCTCCCTAAATTTATAGATTTATTTACCTAAAAATAAAAATTAAAAATCTATTTATTCTACGCTCACACCAAATATACCCTAACAATAATAACTAGATGTGACACCCTAATCCTTAATATTATTTTTTAACCTTAGAGGAATTATGAATAATTAATTGTGAGTTTCTCCCATTTGCTATGGAGTTATTGGTATCAACTTGTTTAATTAATTTATATTTATTTTAAGATAATGTTGTATTATCTTAAGATATAGTATACCACAACGTGTAAAGATTAAAAAAAATAAAATAATATAAAATAAACGAATATTTTTTAATGTGTACGTCGTTGATTTTTATTTTTGTGGTCATACAAAATTGATAAAGTCGATCAAAATTAATTTATTCCTTCAAAATTAGATTAACAAATCTTTTTGGCGGTAATTATCTTCGAATTAAATTAATGGGTATATTGCAATTTAAATTTAAATTTAAATTTTTACTTTTCAACTATTAGTAATTTAAATATTATCATCAATTTATTCGTTAAATTGAATATATATATATATATACAAAGTTTTCCATGTAATTAATTATTTTAACTGGAATTCTAATATTCAATATTTTTTAACTGATTTTGATTTCTATTTATATTCTTTTTGAGAATTTTGAAATTAGATTAGAAATTGTTAAATAATTTAGAAATTTTGATTTGTAATTTTCCAGAGTGAAAATGAAATTGACTACCCCACTCGGGGCAACGATGGGACAACATGATTGACTAAATATGTAAATGTATATGTTGGGAATTAAAAGAAGTTCAAGATGGCAGGACGTGTTATATAGAGTTATGGAGTTAAGTGGAAAGAGATAAATGTTTGATGCAATGAAACTCACCAAGAGTTGGGTGCAGTTAAGAAAGAGGGAACAAGTTTTAAGAATTCAGGGTTACCACCGTCGTTGTTGGAGAGTTTTACCCTTTGCCTATGTGTAGCCAAAAAAGCATAAAAATTGGCCCCAAGATCATATCCTTGCCCATAAAACTTAGCAACATGATTTTTGTTGCAAACTAGACAAATCAGAAATTGAAATCTCCTTATAAATCTCAATTTTTTTGAATAAAAATTTGAAATTTATTGCATGGACATAACACGTCGGGAATTATAAAATTAATACTTAGCAATCAGAAGTTGACCATGCAGAGTTTCCATGAGCCCTCTTTCTGGTCAGTTTTATTCGATCAGAGGTTAGATAGAAGCCGATTGAGTCAACAAAAAGGTCGCACCTCCCTTTGAAGCCTGCGATTTGGCTTCCTTCCTTTGCCAAAGTAAATGGCGTCCCTTCTTCTATTCCATACGGCCCAAAGATTCTTCGGTTGCTCCTAAACATCAGCGACCGGATCACGGGGGTGATAGTGTAGTATGGAGAGTAGTGGCCACTCACACCAATTAGAAACTCTTCTGGGTAATCTAATTTAATCTGTGATTAATGAAGATGTAGTAAGTTATTTAGAGCTATTTCCAACTCAAAGCAGAGACAATGGGGAAGAAGAAGAGAAGCAAAGAGAGAAAGACATTGTTTCAAGTTAACCTCAGTTTTTTCGCCACCATCACCTCCATGTTTTGGGGATACAACCCGCTTACCATTATCGTCGTAGACCAAACTTATTGAGTCGATGCAAACATTGTGATGAATGATGATCTGTATGACGCCAGTGTATTGGCCATCATCCCACATGGAGCCACCTTTTCCTCCCCATGGCTCCACAATTATGTGACTCGACATTGTTCCTCTTTCTGGCTTTGTTGGATAAGAGGTTAGATAGAAGCCGATTGCGTCTAGATATGCACCGGACCTCCCTTTGAACCCTGCGATTTGGCGCCCTTCATTTGGCAATATAAATGGAGTTCCTTCTTCTGTTCCGTACGGCCCGTAAGTTCTTAGGTTGCTCTCGAACTCTAGCGACCAGATCACAGGTGTGATAGAGTTGAACAGTTTGTAGTGGCCCCTCACGCCAACAAGAAACTCTTCTGGGTAATCTAATTTAATCTGTGGTTGATGAAGATGAATTAAGTTTTGTTTCCATCACTATTATTTATTTTACAATTGAAGAGCTATTTGCAACTCAACAAGGAAGAAGAAAAGAAGCAAAACAAGAAAGACTTGGTATGAGGCTAACCTCAGTTTTTCCGCCACCATCACCTCCATGTTTTGGGGATACAACTCGCTCACCATTATCGTCGTAGACCAGACTTATTGAGTTGATGCAAAGATTGTGATAAATGATGATCTGTTTGACGCCGGTGTATTGGCCATCATCCCACATGGAGCCACCATTTCCTCCCCATGGCTCCACGATTATGTGACTCGACATTTGACCTCTTCCTGGTTTTGTTGGAACAGAGGTTAGATAGAAGCCGATTGCGTCTAGATATATACCAGACCTCCCTTTGAACCCTGCGATTTGACCCTCTTCATTTGGCAATAAAAATGGCTTCCCTTCTTCTATTCCGTACGGCCCAAAGATTCTTTGGTTGCTCCTGAACGTCAGCGACCGTATCACAGGGGTGATAGTGTGGAACGGAGAGTAGTGGCCACTCACGCCAACTAGAAACTCCTCTGGGTAATCTAATATAATCTGTGATTAATGAAGATGAAGTAAGTTCAATTCGTATCACTATTATTTATCATTTAAATTTAGAGCTATTTCCAACTCAAAGCAGAAACAATGGGGAAGAAGAAGAGAAGCAAAGCGAGAAAGACATGGCTTCAAGCTAACCTCAGTTCTTTTGCCACCACCACCTCCATGTTTTGGGGATACAACCCGCTTACCATTATCGTCATAGACCAGACTTATTGAGTCGATGCAAAGACCGTGATAAATGATGATTTGTTTTACGCCGGTGTATTCGCCATCATCCCACATGGAGCCACCTTTTCCTCCCCGTGGCTCCACAATTATGTGACTCCACATTATTCCTCTTCCTGGTTTTGTTGGATAAGAGGTTAGATAGAAGCCGATTGCGTCTAGATATGCACCAGACCTTCCTTTGAACCCTGCGATTTGACGCCCTTCATTTGGTAATAAAAATGGCGTCCCTTCTTCTCTTCCGTACGGCCCGTAGGTTCTTATGTTGCTCGTGAACTCTAGCGACCCGATCACGGGGGTGATAGAGTTGAACAGTTTGTAGTGGCCCCTCACGCTAACAAGAAACTCTTCTGGGTAATCTAATTTAATCTATGGTTGATAAAGATGAAGTAAGTTTTGTTTCCATCACTATTATTTTTCACATAATTTAAGAGCTATTTCCCACTAAACGGGGAAGAAGAAAAAAAGCAAAGCAAGAAAGACATGGTTTGAGGCTAACCTCAGTTTTTACGCCACCATCGCCTCCATGTTTTGGGGATACAACCCGCTTACCGTTATCATCGTAGACGAGAGTTAGGGAGTCTATGCAAAGAGAGTGATAAATAATGATCTGCCTGACGCCGGTGTATTCGCCATCATCCCACATGGAGCCGCCATTTCCTCCCCATGTCCCCACAATTTTGTCACCCGACATCTTCTTGTTCCTCTTTATGGTTGCTTGGTCCGAGTACAATCTGTCCTCCTGCCCAGTAACCATATTCAGTATTATCAATAGAATTGGAAGTAAAACTCAACAGAATGTTGTTGCATGGGTAATCTATGAAAAGTCTTTGGTGTAAAGTGGGACATTGAGAAGAGAATTTACCTCGTAAAAGATGCAGAGTTGCAGAAGAGAAGCTGGAAAATGGTGTGAGAAGATATGAGGGTGGAAAGGTGGGCTAGAAATAGGAGGAAGGGAGGGAGTAGGCATACAAATGAAAGACCCAAGTCTTTGTTTAATCTTATGACAGAGTTGCTAGTGGAAGGTTAAATTCCCAGTTCTAATGAGAAAGCTATAATATATGCAAAGGTTTTGATCCAATTGCTTAAGAAAATACATATCTTAGGACTTAGAATAGCAATACTCAATAATGAGCTGACTTTTGATAAATATTCAAATAGCAATACTTGCACATTCAAGACTAGAATATTAGACAGCTGCACCACCTCCAACCACGTTAACAAAACTCATTTTTAGAGATATTAAAGTATGCCTCCGTACCATGATTGTTTAATGAGTTTAAAGGCTGAAATTGTTTTGCATTTTGATTCATTAGGGCGGTGCACTAGTTTAACTCGGACGGAAAAAGTTAAGTTTTGTTATCAATGGAACTCAATTGACTTTTATGATTCATGTTTCTCAATTTATATGTGTTTAAGATTGATTTAGGGAAATTTATTAGGCTTGGATTGGTATTGGATTCAATCGTAAGTTTTCTTTTTTTAGATTTGAGTCGAATTTAAATTAGATTTTGTGACCCAGTTCCGTTTGGCTCCAATAATTTTTTACACCAACAGAAGTTAATAAAACTGTGATCCATGATTTTTCTAAGTTAGAAAGTGACTACAGTTTCTATAGAGATGAGAACTGAACATAACCAAAATTAAACTATTGGTTCTTATTTGAACTGCAGTTTTGATACCATTTTGCTCATCCTTATAATTAATTGTAGAGAAAACACATATTTGTTTTATATTCAATAACTTGAAGATTGTGTCATGCATTGCAATATTAGTTGATAATGCATTGCAATATTATATAACTCGTAATATACAACATGATAAAATATATGATCGATGTTTGTAATGGGTCAAGTGGTACTTGTATTGTTATGATGAGATAACATGATTAGCTAAATGTTAAATGTTGGGATTTAAAAAACTTGAGTGATGATTTATATGTGCTATGTTGAGTTATAGCATTAAGTTCAAAGAGATAAATGTTTGATGCAATGAAACTCATGAAGAGTTTAAGAGGAAGAGTGAACAAGTTTTGAGAATTCAGGGCGTAGAAAGTGAGTTTCAAGACTAGAATTGTGATAATTGCAAAGATATGATATGACGTTTGGGAGTTTTACCCGTGGAAACTCCTCTTTTCATTTTTACCCATTTGTTGATTTTTTGAAAGAAAATGGGCAGAAAAACAAAAAAATTGATGAGTGATTGGCTGAAAGATCAGAGCTTTGGCTTGAAGACGACAGCTTTGGCCATTTCTTCTTTCGTGATTTTGTGCCTGAAGGCAACGGTGATTAAACAAAATATTTGAAGAGCACATGTCTGATTACATCCAAAACCTTACCAATGGCGACGGCGCCGAGCCACGGGCTCAGGCAGCTGACCACAGGGAGGTGCCCATGGTTCCAGGGGCTCCGGTCCACCGCCTCTTTCGCTGTGTCTATGTCTTCTTCTCTCAAAGAAGAAGAGTCGGAGCAAACGCATCTCTCCCAACCTTCAAAACCCAGTAGCAGCAGAGACTCCCACTCTTATTTTCCGAAGCGAGGGCAGACGGTGGAATTGGTTTGTGAGTCTCTGGGTTTTAAAGGAAAGGGTCTGTGCAAAGTGGCGGAGACTGGCTGTTATGGGTGTAGTCAGCTGTGGGCTATGTGGAGTTTATCCTGCCGTCCAAGTGTCACCAATCCAAGGAGAGAGAATGGTAAACATAAAAGAGGGAAGAAGCTGGCTGGGTGTCGATGAATTGAATCAGGTTCCTCCTTTGTTTGCCTTTTCTCTGCAATCCTGCTTTCTCTTCTTCCTCTATTATTGCTCTGTAATCTTCTCTTTTTGAATGGAAAACTACTTCACCAGAAGCTATTTATCCACTCCTTGGTTGGCATTAGGTCAAGTTGTGGTCCAACCACAACAAATGGTATCAGAGCCACCCGATCTACTGAAAATGGTGGAAACCAGTGCACAATCGCATGAGGAAAGGTTGAAGAAACTGCAATCAGAAAATGGCATCAAGTTCGATACTCTATTGGCAGCGTTGCATCAACTGTTACAGTGGCAAGCGGAGGAGAGGCAAAACCAACCTGGTGTTCCAGAGTACGGCGCAAGGGATGGTGAACCAACCGTGGGCGAACTGGAGATTCTTGCTACCACTTTCACATCTGTAGCAACGGTTGTTGAAGAGCTGGAGGTTGTTGCTTCCGATTTCTCCTCCACGACAACGGATGAGGACAAGCTGGAGATTACAAGTGTAAATGCTGGAGAGGAAACACGTATCCTCATTGCTGAATATGCAAGAGAATCACTCACGGAAAATCTGAATACAGTAAATGGGTATGGTCCTCTTACCGAGTTTACAATAATAGATAATCCAATACTAGAAAATGCTTTGGTTGTTCCAGAGGTGATTTTGAGCTTGGATTTTGGCCAACATTTCAAAGCCAATCTTGCTTTATATTATGGAGAAACATTTGCGAATAATGTCACTAATTTAATCAATTACAAGTTGTTATTTGATCCTGGTGGAGATAAATTCTTGGACAGTTTGCATGGTAGCCAATGGGTAAATGCTCAACCCCGGTCAAAAACATTGTTGTGTCTGTCCACTTTTATATTTGATCCTGGTGGAGACTTGTTTGCAAAAATTGCCTGTAAAAGGCAATTGCAAGAAGATGAGGCTAGAAAGTACTTTCCGCAGCTTACTAATGCTGTCAATTCTTGTCATAGCAGAGGTGTTTTTCATTGTGACCTAAAGCCTGAAAATTTGCTGCTAGATTCTAATGGAGTTCTGAAAGTTCTGATTTTGGATTGTATGCTCCCCTTCTACCAGTTAGAGAAGATGGTCTGCTTCAACCAACTTGTGGTTACAGAGAATGAATGGTTTAAGAAAGGATATAAGCCACCCACTCATGCACCAGCTAACGTTGCTCTTGATGATGTGGATGCTATCTTCAATACATGAGGAGCTATTTGTAAACTTGCAGAACAGAGAGAAGAACGGTTTGGGGCTCCTGTCACCATGAATGCCTTTGAAATTATCTCTACTTCTCAGGCACTTAACCTTGGCTCACTTTTTGAAAAGCAAATGGAGGCAGATGCTTCTTACCTAAGGGAAGTCGAGCTCTCCTATGAAGGGACGAACACAGAAAAAAAAGGAAGACCGGGAAAGAAATTTCTATATCCTTGGGGACAAGGATATTTTCAAGGGGGGAGGATTGTTATGGGTGTAGTCAGCTGTGGGCTATGTGGAGTTTATCCTGCCGTCCAAGTGTCACCAATCCAAGAAGAGAGAATGCTAAACATAAAAGAGGGAAGAAGCTGGGAAGCTGGGTGTCGATGAATTGAATCAGGTTCCTCCGTTGTTTGTATCTCCTTTTCTCTGCAATCCTTCTTTCTCTTCTTCCTCTATTATTGCTCTGTAATCTTCTCTTTTTGAATGGAAAAATACTTCACCAGAAGCTATTTATCCCCTCCTTGGTTGGCATTAGGTCAAGTTGTGGTCCAACCACAACACTGGCTTTGTTGTCATGTGCGACCGCGCATTGCCTGGCGAGCGGTTCATTGGTCGGGTTACTCGAAGAAAGGGAAACTATGCTGAGGTATGTCCATTGATACTAGTGAGCTTAGATTGTCGAATAGAACGAGTTAAATTAATGTTGAATTTCATTTAGTTTCACCATGTAGTTTCACCACGAGTTAAACATTAATGTTGAATCCTTTCTCTTTGGAGCTTTTCCTGTTTTGCTTGAATTCTTCAAGGTCTTTTGTGTTCATTAAACGTTGTTTTTATTATGAATTGACTGATAGCTTCACCAGTTTACTTGTCTCATCGTCAAAGTATTTGATACTGTAAAAACAAGCATAACTATTAGCCCAAGTTGCTGCTATAAACAACTTAAGGCAGTGATGCCACTACAATCTTTGGAGTTAATTTTCTCTCTCCTATGAAATCAATATTCTGTGTTTTTTTGGGGGGTTTGAAAAGTGCAGGTGACTAAGTTGGAAACGATCTCTCCTCATTGGGATCTTGTAGTTGCTCCTTGTGAGTATGCTTCTTATTGTGGAGGTTGTAAAACGCAAAATCTGTCGTATGAAGCTCAGATTAATGCTAAGGAACAAAAAGTTCATGAGTTGGTGACACATGTCGGAAGATTTTCTCAGAAGCATCTCGAAGCATGTTCTGTCTTGAAGCCCATTGTTCCCTGTGACATTCAGTTTAATTATAGGAATGAGGCAAGTTTGGTTGGTCTCTCACCTTACATATAAAAATGATTGCATCTTTATTGGAATTCAAATTCTCATTTTTATTCCATTTCAAAATTTTACGAAGATGCCAATTTGATGAGAATGGACTGATATGACTGGATATATGTAGAAGAACCTCACTGAAAATTTCCTATTTTGTAGATGGAGTTTTCATTTGGTTCTCAAAGATGGCTACCTAGCAAGCCTTTGCCAGGCACAAGAAATGGAAGTGAAAATTATGCCCTGGGCTTACATGCTCCAGGCTATTTTGACAAGGTTCTAAATGTTGACAATTGCTTATTACAGAGCGAACCAGCCAATAAGGTATCTGACATTCTTAAATAATTAGTAAAGACCTGCCAGCTCTTGTGAGGAGTTCTACATGGCCATTCATTCATAGTTTAGGAGCTGTAATCTAAACGAAGAATCAAATTAATCGAACAGGCGATGACCAAATTTGGCTGTAGAAACTATATGTAAGCTAAATCTGGATGTTGAAGCTTGGGTAGAAGTTCACTTATTGACATCTTTCTATCATTTAGCAACTCAAACCACAATTAACTTTTCTAAAACCTCAACGTCGATCAACTTGGTTGACCTGAGTGGCATAGTTTGATTCTATGGCCGGATAATTTTTCCATTTTTTTATTAAAAATGAAAAATTACTGCCTCTTACGGGGTTCAGGTTTGCATAGAATGGCTTATTTAGTAAAATTTTGTTTGCTTACTTTTCTTTTCTGATAGGTTCTTGCTGTAGTCCAAGAATGTTGGAGGGATCCAGTACTAGGTTTGTCTCCTTATGATGTTCACTCTCATTCTGGATTTTTAAAGCATCTCATGCTAAGAACCGGAAGGTATTTGAGTTGTATAGAACATTTCAATTATTGGTTTTTCTTTTTAAATTAGTCTTGCTGTTTAGAAGAGTACTTGTACTTTCGTGATTTAATATTCGACGTTCTTCTACGAGACCCTAAAATAAAGAGTTTATGTTCCATCGATTAAAGTTTATGCATATCGAAATTGATTGAACTATGCCACTAAAATAAAGACCCTAAAATATTGTTCTTCATTACTCCAGGGATGTGAAGACTGGTCTATGTCAAATCATGGTTAACTTTGTGACCTCATCCTGCAAGCCAAAGTTGCTTCAACTCCTCGTTGAGAAAATTTCAACAATTCTTGAAGTGGTTGGTACATTTGCATTTTTCGGTTGCTTGCTCTTATTATTTTCCTCGAAGTGAAGCCGGTTGTGTAAATCATTTGTTTGATTTTTAGGGTAATCTTAGTATCGTCTTGTAATGTCCCTAGTCTTCCCCGTATAATATTGTTCACTTTTGACTGAAACCCGCACGATTTTATTTTTGGAGTTAGCTCATAACGTGTTATATTAGGTAGGAAGTTGAACTCTATTTATAAACCATGTATTTTTCACTCTTCTAAGCGATGTGAGACTGTGCATCTCCACTAGTATGAGTTGGACCTCACCTGGACCATCATTTCTTTCACTGGGCAGACTGTCACATCTCTATCCGGTCCGCACCCCCACTGATATAAGTTAGACCCTCACCTGAATCAAATTTACCTTTACAAGGCAGACTATCACATGTCTATTTAGCGATCTTTTACAATATCGATATTAATTTTTTCGAAAGAGATTCATATTCTTCTTGAGTGTGAATGCTATTCTTCTAGCCTAGACATCTCATACAGTATAATTCTTTATTTCCTTTTCTCCCACCCAATTGATGATCATTTTGAGGTTAATTATTTAGTTGTTTGTGATGGTCATTAGGTGAGCATAGTCAATAATGTAAATTCCTCGGTCGGTAACACATCTGTTGGGGAAGAGGAGTATATTTTATATGGAAAGCCTGCCATCACAGAGATTTTAAGAGGACTGACATTTCAAATATCGGCTAACTCCTTTTTTCAAACTAATACTCACCAGGTAACTGCACAATTTGTATATGCTGCTTGGCCATCTACCCATGTTCACAGCACCGACAACATGTTTTAGGCAGATGTTCTTTATAAACTCATAGAAGACTGCTGGTATTAGTGGGGATGGCTCAGAAATTGTTCTCGACTTGTTTTGTGGGACCGGCACGATTGGTCTGACACTAGCGAAGAGGTCAATTGCTCCGTCTTTTGAACTGGAAACTACCCCATCATCTGTTGAGTTTTTAAATTCCTCTGCCTTCTAACTTTCTGGTTTTGCTTGTTTTGAATATCAGGGTTGGACACGTGTTTGGCTATGAAGTGGTTCCTGAAGCAATTGCAGATGCTCGTCGGAATGCGGAGTTGAACGGAATCAGTAATGCCACGTTTTTCCAAGGGGATCTTAATAAAATCGATGAAAATTTCGGGAATAATTCCTATGCCTCACATTGTCATTTCAGGTCATCTTCTTCCCGTTGGCATCCTTTGCTTTTACTTGTTTTGGACAATAAATAATGGTTCTTTAATATTAAGTATCATTATTTTCCGATGGGCTGAAGGCATTCCTTTCGTTGTTTTTCATCTTCGCTTGATTGAACAACCCGCAGATCCAAACCGCCCAGGCATGCACGTGAAGTTGATTAAGTTTCTTCTGAAGCTCAAAGCTCCTTGCATAGTTTACCTGTCTTGTAATCCCGCAACGTGTGCTCGAGACCTCGATTATCTCTGTCATGGTGTGGTAAGTCTAGCTTCTCCTACCAACTCAACAAGGCTTTTTAATTTAAGCTGATTTGAAACCGTCGGAAAAACTGTTTGCAGCCGGAGAAAAATATCAAAGGCTGTTACGAGCTAAAGAGCCTGCAGCCAGTGGACATGTTCCCCCACACTAATCATATCGAGTGTCGCCTGCTGGAGCTCATCTGATGTGATCCGCACAAACGAGTGAAATCAAGATCCAATCCTTAGATGGTTGTAAGTTTTGTTTCTGATTTACCCATTCTTCCTTTTGATTTCTGAAGCTTTAAAGGGAATCTGTGAAGAAGTCTGAGCATATATATTTTTTAATCATTGTTTATACCTGGATCACTGGGCATGTATTTGGCAAACCTGTCAGATGTATGCATCGTTGTTGCGACGCTAAAAGTAGAAATCCGAGCATTTGATTGTGAAGAATCTAAAATTTATTTTTTTTAATTTTAAATTTTAAATTTTTTTTTTTCCAATTTAATTTTTGAATCAAACTTGATTACATCGTTTCTAATTTCTTAATTTTATTACACTCATAAACCCACTCACGCCAACTAGAAATTCCTTTGGGAACTCTAATTTAATCTGGGGTTGAAGAAGATGAAGTAAGTTGTCTTTGGATTCTCATTATTTATCATTTGACGTGGTTTCTTAGCCCTACTTTCAAAGCTATTTCCAAATCGAATCAGAGATGATGGGGAAGAAGAAGATAAGTAAAGCAAGTGAGACTTGGTCTCAAGCTAACCTCAGTCATCCGGCCACCGCCACCTCCGTGTTTTTGGGATACAACCGGCTTACCATTATCATCGTACACTAGAGTTATGGAGTCGATGCAATGATCACAATAAAGGATGATCTCTCTTATGCCCGTGTATTCGCCATCATCCCATACGAATCCGCCATTTCCTCCCCATGGCCCCACAACTATGTCACCCGTCTTCTTTTTGTTTCTCTTCCTGTTTGCTTGGTCCCTGTCCCATCCGTCGTCCTGCCCACCAAAAGAAAAACACTGCAAGTCTTAACCAGATTCAGTTTAATGCATAGATCTGGAAGTGAAAATTGATAGAACTCATGGCATAAGTCATCTATGGAAAGTCCCTGGAATAAAAAGGAAAATAAAGATGAATGGAAGTCAGAAGAGACTATACCATGTAGAGAATAGATGCAGAGAATAGATGCGGAAGGGAAGCTGTGCGGGTGGGTGAGGAGGAGAGAGAGAGAGAGAGAGAGGAAAGGTTTTGATCTTCGTGCTCGAGAAAATATGACTCAGGGTAGCCTCTAGCGTTCAAGGCGGCTTCAATACTCCCACCAGTACAGAAGTCTTCGGATGTAAGCTCAAACCACATATATAAAACTCATTTCAAAATACAGATGTCACATGATTTGGAATACAGATGCATTGCAATATTTGATGATAATGTTTTTTTGAATGAATACAGATGTCACATGATTTGGAATAAACAACCTCATGAAATATAGATAGATGTTTGTAATTGGTCTGAGTAGTATTTAGTTTTGTTATGGCAGGACAACACGATTGGCTAATTACGTGAATGTATACGTTGGGATTTAAAACAAGTTCAAGATGGCAGGACGTGTTATATTGAGTTATGGTGGCATTAAGTGGAGAGTTTTACCCTTCGCCTATAACCCATCCGCATCATTTTTGCCAACTGTAGATAAAAGGTTTGATTTTTTCTACTCAAATAGGCAGAAAAGCATAAAAATTGGCCCAAACATCATATCCTTGCCCACTTCTACCGTCGACATAAAACTTAGCAACATGATTTTTATAGCAAACTATTAATACCTAGCAATCGGGATTTGAACTTGCAGGGTTTCCATGAGCTCCCTTTCTAGTCAGTTTGTTGAACAGAGGTTACATAGAAGCTGATTGCGTCTACATAAAGGCCGCAACTCCCTTTGAACCTTACGATTTGGCTTCCTTCCTTTGCCAATGTAAATGGTGTCCCTTCTTCTACTCCGAATGGCCCAAAGATTCTTCGATTGCTCTTAAACATTAGCGACCGGATCACGGGGGTCATAGTGTAGAACGGAGAGTAGTGGCCACTCGCACCAACTAGAAACTCCTCTGGGTAATCTAAATTAATCTTTGATTAATGGAAATGAAGTAAGTTCTATTTGTATCACTATTATTTATCATATAAATTTAGAGCTATTTCCAACTCAAGGCATAAACAATGGGGAAGAAGAAGAGAAGCAAAGCGAGAAAGACATGCTTTCAAGCTAACCTCAGTTATTTGGCCACCACCACTTCCATGTTTTAGGGATACAACCTGCTTACCATTATCATCGTAGACCAAAGTTATTGAGTTGATGCAATGACTATGATAAATGATGATCTGTTTAACGCCCGTGTATTTGCCATCATCCCACACGGAACCACCTTTTCCTCCCCATGGCTCCACAATTATGTGACTCGACATTGTTCCTCTTCCTGATTTTGTTAGAACAAAGGTTAGATAGAAGCCGATTGCGTCTACACAAAGGCCGCACCTCCCTTTGAACCCTGCGATTTGTCCTTCTTCCATTGGCAATATAAATGGCGTCCCCTCTTCTCTTCCGTACGGCCCATAGGTTCTTATGTTGCTTTTGAACTCCAGCGACCAAATCACGGGGGTGCTAGTATTGAATGGTTTGTAGTGGCCCCTTACGCTAACAAGAAACTCTTTTGGGTAATCTAATTTAATCTGTGATTGATGAAGATGAAATTATGTTTCCATCACTATTATTTATCATACAATTTAAGATCTATTTCCAACTCAACGGGGAAGAAGAAAAGAAGCAAAGCGAGAAAGACATGGTTTAAGGCTAACCTCGATTTTTTCGCCACCATTGCCTCCCTGTTTCGGGGATACAACCTGCTTACCGTTATCATCATAGACTAGAGTTAGGGAGTCTATGCAAAGACCGTGATAAATGATGATCTGTGTGACACCGATGTATCGGCCATCATCCCACATGGAGCCGCCATTTCCTCCCCCCAATCCCACAATTATGTCACTTGACATCTTCTTGTTCATGATTGCTTGATCCGGGAACTATCTGTCCCCATGCCCAATAACTATATTCAGTTTTATCAATAGAATTGGAAGTGAAAATCTAAAAACGTTGTTGCATAAGTAATCTATGAAAGGTCTATGGTCTAAAGTGGGACATTGAGAAGATCAGAATAAGTAATCTATGAAAGGTCTATGGTCTAAAGTGGGACATTGAGAAGATCAGAAGAGAATTTACCTCGTAAAAGATGCAAGCTGGAAAATGGTGTGAGAAGATATGAGGGTGGAAAGGTGGGATAGAAACGGGAGGGAGTGGGATACAAATGAATGACCCAAGTCTTTATTTAATCAAATAAAATACAACTGGGTCTTTCGTTGACCCAAGTCCTCGCATCCTAAGTCTTCGCATAGATCCCAGTGTTGGGTTGGGTTTCCCTCCTTTGTGAGAAGGATATTTTTGTATTTTGTAGTTGCCAAACTTTTGAATGCAGAGAAGGGTTTTATTGAAGATGCAGCAGCTGGAAAAATAGAGGGAGTGCTGAAGAATTTCGGAGCCACCAAGAGGAGAGAAAGAAAACCTAGAATTTTCTGGGTTTGGACAGCTGAACAGTTTTGATCAACTGTTCTGATCAAGATCAAAACGTGGTCCGATCGAGCTGAAATTTTATGAGCACATCCAGGACTCGTTCTTCTTCATTCTGAACGGAGGAGATCGGATTTGGAGTTCGGGATAGTCAGTTTTCAGCAAGTCGTTTTACCCCCCTGCCCTGGTGAGTTGTTCTGCTCGAACAGTTTTGGTTTTCAGCTTTGATCGAGGTCAAGTCGTCGTCCGATCAAGCTGAAATTTTACGGAGACGTTCCGGACTCATCCTTCTTTATTCTGGACGGTGGAGATCAGATTGTGAGCTCATGACATTGGGTTTTTTGGTCAGCGAACAGAAACAGATCTGGTGAGTTGTTCTGCACGAACAGTTTAGATTATCAGCTCTGATCGAGGTCAAAACGTGGTCCGATCGAGCTGAAATTTATAGGCACATCAAGGACTCATTGTTCTTGATTCTGGACGGTGGAGATCGGATTTCGAGTACAGAACATCGGGTTTTCAGTTCGTGAACAGAAACTGTTTTGGTGAGATCTTTCCACTTGCTTCGTCCAAGTTATTGTAATTGCCAAGAATTGTTATTCTTGAAGTACGATGATTGTTTCCCTCTAGTTTTGACTAGAGAGATTGTACCCAAATTTTGTTGATAGTGAATTTTGGGTGGACTAGGATCCCGTGGTTTTTTCTTACTGGGGTTTTCCACGTAAAAATCGCTTGTGTCTATTTTGTCCTTGTTGTCATATTTGCTTGCTCTTAAATTGGATGCAATATTGTGGTTGAAATATCTCTGATTTTTTAGCTTCAAAGGGTCAACACAAATTGGGAGAGAATTTAAGTTAATATTTTGCTGTGTTTTTGGTCAATTCGGTGAATCCCGAATTGTGTTGTGTAGTTTCTCCCATCACCAAGTCCTCGCATAGACCCCTAGTGATGCAAGCACGGACTACTGACGCACGTGATGGATGAACGCTACGCTTTTCACCTCCTTGGATAAGGACGTGGCTGCAAGTTTCTTTCGTGATATAACTTACACAAAAGGGACTTTGGATATAACTCACCAAAAGGTTCTTTGGATATCACTCACCAAAAGAAGAAAAATGATCTCTCCAATTTCCGAAAAGTAAAAGCTTTATTTCTCAAAATTCAACAACCGTCTAAAACATAAAATTAAGTGGCTTTATATAGCTTTTTACGAACATAAATTTAAAAAAATTAAATAATAAACGGATCTAGATCTACTAGATAAGTAGATCTAGATCTTCTAAAAAAGTGAATTTTTTTAGGAGATAATATCTCTCTTTCTGCAAGATCTTCTTGTTGAGAATTTGACCCCCAATCTTATTTCTTTTATATGTGATTTGCTATCTTTTGATATATTCAAATTAGCATCATCATTTATTCTCTTTATCTTCCACTTATGCTTTATTTTCATAATATTCTTTGAGTCTTCATAAATAATTGAATAACACATTTACTTTAGGAACTTGTTGTTCCTTAGCTTTAATGTGAGCTTCATACGACAGGTTTTGTGTTTTACACCCTCCACAATAAGAAGCATACTCACAAGGAGCAACTACAAGATCCCAATGAGGAGATATCGTTTCCAACTTAGTCACCTGCACTTTTCAAACAACCCCCCAAAAAGCACAGAATATCGATTTCAGAAGATTGTAGTCGCATCAGTGCCTTAAGTCTCCAAAGAACTTTTACTATTGTAAAAGTATTTGATACTGTAAAAACGAGCATCACTATTAACCCAATATCCGCACTTGTCTGAAAGTATCCAGATTTATCTTCAAATATTGCAATGCATTACATAATATTCAAGTTTGTAAAAAAAATGTCACGTTGACGTTAAACAAAATCAGACTAAAATCAGGTGACGTTTCTTAATGTACCCATATTTTAATTTCTCTAAAAATGAGTTTTATATGTGTGGTGACCAAGAAGACTTCTATTATACAGTTGGGAGTGTTGACTGGGACGGAGAAAATAGGAAGAGGATCAAGAAGAAGACGAGTGACATAATTGTGGGGCTATGGGAGGAAATGGCGGATTGGTCTGGGATGATGGCGAACACACCGACATTGGGTTCAAGACACCTCAAATGAGGTGTCTTGGGTTCAAGACACCGCAAGAAACTGCGGTGTCTTGAGATTTGATTATCTTTCTTTTCAGACGCGGCAGCGTTTTTCTTTTCAGATGCCGATGAACACCGCAATAATGTTTTCTCTTACGTGCCTGCGTTTTTTGTCTTGGCTTTATTTTCAGACAATGCGTATTAGCGGTGTCTTGTGAAGACACCTAGTCGCGGTGTCTTTGCAGTCTCAAGACACCGCGTGTCTCGCTGTTTCTTGAGACGGTGTCTTGAGACACCGCGTATCTCACGTCAACTTGTTAACGGAGAATGTAACTGTGATGTTGGGTTTGTCATTTTTCCATACGTCAGTGGTTAAGTTGTTAAAAAAAATACCATAGTGATTGACTTGTTATTGATCAATCGTGTTGATTTGTTATTTACCCTTTATTTAAAATTGATGAAACATCAGTGATCAGATTATATAATCACTTTTGACCCAATATTTTAAACAATTTTTAAACCTTCATTCCTCACCCTTTTTAATCTCAACGTTTTTCGATTTGGTCTTAAATTTTTTTGGCACATAAAACTATGAACCGAACTAGTGTCCGTGTTTGTTCTAAACAGAAACTGGCTACAATTCTGCAGAGATGGGAATTTGACAGAACTAGAATTGAACTGCCAGATCTGGTTCAAACTGCGATTTTGGTCAGATTTAGCCCACCCCCATGACGAGTTGAGGAGAAAACACATTTTTGTTTTAAGTTGTTGTGACATAATTTTTAGTGGCTTGGATATTGTGTAGTGCATTGAAATATTAGATGATAACGTTTATTTTGAGGAATACAGGTACCGCATGACCCGCAATATACAACCTAATGAAATATATGATTGATGTTTGTAGCCAGTTAAGTAGCATTTCTTTTTGTTATGATGTGCTAACATGATTGGTTGGGTCCGTAAATGTATATGTTGGGATTGAAAAGAAGTTCAAGATGGCAGGATGTGTTATATTGACTTAGAATGAGATAAATGTTTGATGCAATGAAACTCACGAAGAACTTTGCAGCATGATTTTTGTAGCAAACTAAGACAAATTTGACGTTGAAATCTCTTTATAAAATTTCAATTTTTTTGCATAAATATTAGAAATTTATTGCGTGAACATAAAACGGCGGGATAGCAACTGGAAGTTGAACTTGTAGGGTTTAGATGAGCCTCCTTTCTGGTCAGTTTTGTTTGACAGAGGTTAGATAGAAGCCGATTGCATCTACATATATACTGGACCTTCCTTTGAACCTTGCGATTTGACACCCTTCCATTGGCAATATAAATGGCGTCTCTTCTTCTGTTCCGTACGGCCCGTAGGTTCTTATGTTGCTCTTGAACTCTAGCGACCGGATCACAAGGGTGCTAGAGTTGAACGGTTGGTAGTGGTCCCTCACGCCAATAAGAAACTCTCTTGGGTAATCTAATTTAATTTGTGGTTGATGAAGATGAAGTAAAATTTGTTTCCATCGCTATTATTTATCATATAATTTCAGAGCTATTTCCAATTCAACGGGGAAGAAGAAAAGAAGCAAAGTGAGAAAGACATGGTTTCAGGCTAACCTCAGTTTTTCCGCCACCATCACCTCCATGTTTTAGGGTTACAACCTGCTTACCGTTATCATCGTAGACCAGAGTTAGGGAGTCTATGCAAAGAGCGTGATAAATAATGATTTGCCTGACGCAAGTGTATTTGCCATCATCCCACATGGAGCCGCCATTTCCTCCCCATGTCCCCACAATTATGTCACCCGACATCTTCTTGTTCCTCTTTATGGTTGCTTGGTCAGAGTACAATCTGTCCTCCTTGTTAGAGTTCGGGTGTGACTCAAATTCTAGTTGGGTTGGGTTGGGTTCATATACAATATTAAGGTTATTTAGCTTCTCTATATATTGATGCTTGAGTCTCAAAACTCATTGTACCTTGATTTCCAACTTAGTGATTTCTCCTCTGCTCGTGATTTTTTTTTTCCGTTAGGGTTTTCCACGTAAATCTTGGTGTCCCTGCTTCCGCAGTTTTCTTTTTCGTTTCGCGTTCGATTCTCAAAAATTGGTATCAAAGCCCAGGTGAAATTCTCTATATCAATTTTCAACAATTGATATTAGAGTGGAGTTAGAGTTTTCGTACTCGAATCGATCAGAGTGGAGTTTGTAATTTTTTGTGAAAAATTACAATTGTTGGAAAAAGAAATTAAAAAAAAAAATTAGCATTTTTCAATCTCTCTGCCCGTGTGGTTTCCAAGACAAGAAGAAAAGTTTTCTTCTTTGTTCTCCTAGAAGAAGAAACGGAGGCCTGCCCGTGCGGCGCCTCATTCAGCAAAACAGAGTCTGCGTTCGCCGTCCGAAGCCGAAGAAGAAGACGCCGTCGTACTAAGACACCGCCGACCGAGTCTACCGAGGAATAAAAGTCCTCCTCCGTCGGTTCGTTCGCGTCGCGCTACTGTCGAACGAAGAGAAGAGCCGCTGCCTAGCCTCCGCTGCTGCCGTCCGTCGCCGACCCAACTGTCGTCGGCCGTTCTCCCATCTGATCGCCGACCACAGCAGCGTTCTCCGACTACGTAGACTAGACGGACAGATTTGAAGATTTTTTTTTTGGTAAAAAAAATCTGAAATTTTTTAAATTGGGATTTTGGAAAGCTGTGTGTTTTGTTGGGTGAGATATTTTGGTTGAGAAATTTGATAATTTTTGGGGCGGGTATTTTGGGTTCAGAAATTGTGAGAAAATTTTTGAAATTTTTGGGAGCGATGAGTTCAGTAAAATTCGATATTCTGTTGTTGGATCAGAATACGAGATTTCAGATATGGCAGGTGAAGATGCGAGATGTGCTCGCACAGATGGATTTAGACGACGCGTTATTAGGTCTCGATAAAATGCCTACGTTATTGAGTAAAGAAGAAAAACTTTGAAAGAATCGAAAAACCCTATCTATGATACGTCTGCATTTATCAAATCAGATTTTGCAGGATGTTTTGAATGAGAAGTCTGCCGCTGAGTTATGGTTCAGATTAGAGCAGTTGTGTATGAAGAAAACTCTGACTAGCAAGTTGCATCTGAAGTAACGACTTTATTTTCATCAGTTAGTGGAAGGAGCTTCTATTACAGAGCACTTGGCTGTATTAAAGGAGTTAGTTTCAGATTTGGAAACTATGGGATGCAAGTACGATGAGGAGGATTTGGGATTGATTCTGTTATGCTAATTGCCTGCTTCATATGGTTCTTTCAGAGATACGATTTTATACAGTAGGGACAGTCTAACTCTGGAAGAGGTTTATGGTTCTTTGTTGTCAAAGGAAAAGATAAAGCAGCTTGTTGTGGGATCCGAGTCTCGGGGTGAGGGACTCGTTGTTCGAGGTAGAACAAGAGATTCAAACAACAAAGACAGTAATAATGTTCAGAGTTCGAAGGGCCGGTCAAAGTTAAGGAACCGAGATAGAACCTGTTACTTCTGTCAGAGAAGGGGGCACATCAAAGCCGAGTGCCGTAAATTGTAGAATGAATTAAAGAGAGTTACAGAGAAGGGAAAACAACTGATGACGTCCGGTGATGTTGTTGTCGCAGAAGAAGAAGACTATAGTGATGGAGATCTTCTAATAGTGTCATAGGGAAACTCAAAGCCAAACAAGGAGTGGATTCTGAATTCAGTGTGTTCGTTTCATATGTGCTACAATCGGGATTGGTTTACGACATATGAGACCGTTTCAGGAGATGCTATGTTAATGGACAATAACACACTTTGCAAGATAGCTGGTATTGGTACTGTCAGAATCAGAATGTTTGATGGAGTTGTGAGGACACTGGGTAGCGTCCGACATGTTCTCGAGTTAAAGAAGAATCTGATCTCGTTGAGTACTCTAGATTCGAAAGGGTACAAGTACAGCGCTGTAGGTGGAGGTATAAAGATCAGTATGGATGCTCTCGTCAAGTTAAAGAGACACAGAAGCTCTGCAAATTTATATGTGTTACAGGGTTCTATAGTGACGGGTAATCAGGCTGGAAAGTTTGTGAACTCACCTTCAAAAGGTTTGTTGGAGAAGACTCAGAGGAAGTCAGGTTCTCAAGTGAAGTTCAAGTTGGGTTCTGAATCCATATCAGAGCCGATACGTCAGCCTATTACAGATGTTCAGCGTGATGCAGTCACCACATAGTCACCAGTTTCAGTTACAGTTTCACGTCAGAGAGGTATCGTCAAAAGCATAACCAAGAGTAAGGGCAGTTCGTTGCGACATCTCTGATAATTCGATGGTACAATGGAGAAGATGTGATTTCTCTCTGAGTGTGTCTCTCAAGTTTAAGCGGGACTTAAACTTGATCCATACTAGATATTAAGTTGGCCCATCAGGGGCCTTTGTGAAAAAGGAGGTTATTTTTCGTTGGAGTTTTGCAGTTCGCCTTACATTGGAATTTCTTTGAAGATGAAGATTGTCAGAGTTCAGTGTTCTAGATTCGTTTTGGGGTGGGTCGTGAAGCCTGCATTGGATCTCTCAAGTGAAATTTATGTCAAGGTGGAGATTGTTAGAGTTCGAGTGTGACCCAAATTCTAGTTGGGCAGGGTCGGGTTCATATCCAATATTAAGGTTATTAGTTTCTCTATATATTGATAGGTGAGTCGCAAAACTCATTGTACCTTGATTTCCAACTTAGTGATTTCTCCTCTGCCCGTGATTTTTTGTCCCATTAAGATTTTTCCCGTAAATCTTGGTGCCCCTACTTCTGCAGTTTTCTTTTTCGTTTCGCGTTCGATTCTCAACACTCCTGCCTAGGAACCATATTCAGTTTTATCAATAGAATTGGAAGTGAAACTCAATAGACTGTTGTTGCATGAGTAATCTATGAAAAGTCTTGGCCTAAAGTGGGACAATGAGAAGATGAGAAGAGAATTTACCTCGTAAAAGATGCAGAGTTGCAGAAGGGAAGCTGACAATGGTGTGAGAAGATATGAGGGTGGAAAGGCGGGACAGAAATAGGAGGAAGGGAGGGAGTAGGCATACAAATGAAAGACCCAAGTCTTTATTTAATCTTATGACAGTTGCTAGTGGAAGGTCAAATTCCCAGTTCCAATGAGAAAGCTATAATATATGCAAAGGTTTTGATCCAACTGCTTAAGAAAATACATATCTTAGGACTTAGAATAGCAATACTCAATAATGAGCTGACTTTTGATAAATATTCAAATAGCAATACTCGCGCATTCAAGACTAGAATATTAGGCAGCTGCACCACCTCCAACCACGTTAACAAAACTCATTTTTTGAGATATTCAAGTATGCCTCCGTCAAGAAACTTGCCATGATTGTTTCATAAGTTTAAAGGCTGAAATTGTTTTGCATTGTGATTCATTAGGGCGGTGCACTATTCCCTGTGATCTTGTTTCGAGACCAAACTTCTAGTTTAACTCGGACGAAAAAAGTTAAGTTTTGTTATCGAATCAAACGGAATTGATTTTTATAATTTTTTTGTTCAAAATTAAAATAAAAAACTAATACTATTAAAATATGTATTTAAGATTGATTCTGGATATGTTGTATTAAGTTTGGATCCATGTTGAATTGAATCAAAAATTATTTTTCTATTTGAATCGAATTTAAGTTGGATTTTGTAACCCCCAGTTCCATTTGGCTCCAACAATTTTTTGCAAGAGTCGTTAGCCAAACAGTGGTCCATGGTTTTTCTAAGTTAGAAACTGACTACCGTTTCTATAGAGATGGGAACTGAACTAAACCGAAATTGAACTATTGGTTATGATTCGAAATGCGATTTCAATGTGGTTTTGCACACTCTTATGATTAATTGTAGAGAAAACACATTTTTGTTTTACATTGTCGTGACATAATTTTCAATAATTTGAATATTGTGTCATACATTGCAATATTAGTTGATAATGTCTTTTTTTTGCTAAATACATGTATCACATCACTTGTAATATACAACATGATGAAATATAAGATCGATATTTCTAGCCGGTCAAGTGGTACTTGTTTTGTTATGATGAGATAACACGATTAGCTGGGTACGTAAATGTTAAATGTTCGGATTTAGAAAAACTTAAGTGATAATTTAAATGCTTCGGCAACACACATTAGTTACATGTGCTTATATTGAATTATAGCATTAAGTTCAAAAGGATAAATGTCTGATGCAATGAAACTCATGAAGAGTTAGCCAGTGCAAGTAAGAAAGAGGGACCAAGTTTTGAGATTTCTAGGCGTAGAAAGTGAGTTTGAAGACTAAAATTGTGATAATTGCAAAGATACGACCTTCGGGAGTTTTACCCTTAGTCTATGCGTAGGGAACACATCGTTTTCATTTTTACCCAATTGTAGATAAAATGTTTCGATTTTTGTCAAATGGGCTAAAAAACATAAAAATTGACAGAGTGATTGGTTGAAAGATCAGAGCTTTGGCTTAAAGATGACAGCCTTGGCCATTTCTACTGTCTGGGATTTTGTGCCGAAGGCAATGATGGCAAAACAAGAAGTGATTTTTAGGTTCTCACACAGTAAAATTTTTGTTGTTCATAACAATGGTAACGTATGTAAATTATGTATCATTAAAAATAATTTTAATATAAACATAAAATGAATCGTTGTTATAATATATCAATAATAATATGTATAAAAAAAATATATTATTTTATAGGAAAAATGACAAATCAACCATTATTCTTTGTGACAAACCAACTATCATCCTTTTTTCGCTATCAAATTAACCACTAAACTATAGAAAAATGACGCTGACTATCACGTTTGCCGTTAATGTGATGAAGTCGAGCCGCGACGGTTTATCATAGTTCAGGGGTTAATTTGTTAAACTGTGGTGGTTCATCATAGTTCAGGGGTTAAATTGTTAAAACCGCAGTAGTTTGTCATAGTTTGGGGGTTAAATTGTTAAACCGCAGCGGCTTGATAAGAAGAAAATTATCTTCTTTCACGTATCGCGATAGTGAATCTTTGAATATCGATAATTCTCTCAATTTTCAATGGTTTTGGACGCTTGAGTACTCATTTTCTATCTTCTTTTCACGATGCACAAGTAGAACACATATGTTTTGTCATTCGGTGCTTATCAGAGCAGATTTGGGCTGAAAAACGTGTGGTCGCAATTTTAAATTGTGAAAGGGAAATTAGAGGACTTATAAGCGTTTTTAGGCCCCGAAAGTGGGCTTAGAAGCTAACTTTTTTGGTCTACCAAAGGCAAGCTAGTCGACCAAAAACCCCACAGAATGCCTGGAATCATTGTTTTGGTCGACGACATTGTACCCACTTCACATATAACGAGTCAATTATACGCCGGTTGGGTTCCTAATTCCGGTATAGGACCCTTCCCCTTATTTATTGGGATTTATTGATGAGAATTCCCGTATTTTATACGTTTGTCAGGCTTGGACTAGTTCGGAGATTTTGAGGTAATCCCTGAGGAGATGATTATTCCTACTACAAAGAAAGAACGTCGGAAAGGTAGAGATTTCTATACCTTTTGTGTTATATTACATCATGTTTTCAAAACAACTATTTTGTGGAATACCACAGTTGAAAAAGGACGGGGATTGTTTCAACAACACGTCGATTTTTATGTATATGTATGTTTTCTCACGTGTAATATCCGTACATGGTTTGAGATTTATTGTGCATATATCGGAGATGAATCTTCTTGATATTTTATGCACTCTAGCGCTAAAATATCACGAGGATATCCCATGGAAACCTTCTGCTGCATGAAGATTGATTGTTTGTACGTGCGAAATGGGGATGGAGTATCGGTGACATGTCTTCAGGTTTTGAGCCCTAAAAGTTGGAAATAGAAATGGAAAGGTGATGACGCTTTCTGGGTTTCCAGTCTCAGAACTTGACCAGGGTTTAGTCACATAGAGTTGGTATGTTGTTTATTACTGAATTTTGTCTATCCTAGTACCGTTTCATTTGACGGGTGACGTGACGGCTCGAGCTTGATCGTTGACAACCCTCATCAATTTGGAACCTCGAGGTATTTTAGTTGAGAAGCAATCTGTTACTGGCAACCTCATTCGGGTATATGATCGTACGAGTTGTGTCGTCCCTGACTGGTTCGCCAACAACTCGGGTGACGTGTTGGATCTACGGATCGCCGTCATTGATACTTCTTCTGTCTCATGAGATGTTGTTACCGACATGTGACCATCTGTTCTATGATGATTGTTGGATGGGTCATTGAGTGACTATCCTCTTTCACTGATGACGTTTTCATATGAAAAACGATGTGGCATATGTTTACAATATAGTTGTATATGTATACAGCTAGTTTTGATGTAGCCACATCAAGGCCCAAGGGCCGGTTTGATAAAATGTTAAAGAGATTTAAATTTATTTAAAATTCATGTACGGTAAAAGAGAAATATAACATTGTTTTTCAAAAAGAGAGAAAAACCAGTTTTTGCATGAAATGCATATAGTATAAATATACTTTACTGAGTTAGTCACTCACTCCAACGACCCAAAAAACTCCAGGTACAGGCAAGAGCGGCTGAGGATCAAAAGCTAAAGTTTCTTGTTATTTGTGATTTGAGTGATTTCTTTGTCATTTGGTGAGGACATTAACATTCAATTTGGTTTGTAAAACTTAATACTATCGGATTGGATTTGTTGTACAGTACTTTGGATTCATATTTATTTATGCACTGTTGTTTTCTTGTGATCTTTACTCGGATCTAAGCACATATCCTTTAGGCCGCACATATTGTAAAAGTCTTTCGCAAATAACTCACACGTTGGACTAGGTGATCGGGTTTTTCTTGAGGATCAGCTCGTCCGACCCGACAGTTCTGTTCGGCCTGCCTACGGGTCATGACAATGATACTAAATAAATAATTTATTTAGTACTTACAAAATAATGGAAAATTTTTAAGAATTAAAATTTTGCATTATTTTATTTTTTAAAGTAGTTCATAAATATGAATTAATAGTTTTAATTTAATTAAAATCATTTAATTTTTAACAAACTAATTTATTAAAAATAAATAAATAAAATATATGGTAAGAATCATGTCAATGTGAGAAAATAAATGATAAGTATGCTTTATATGCAAGTACTATATGACATGTGAATGCATGACAATGATAAAAATAACTTATATCAAACATAAAAGTATATGAAATAATGACCGGGTCGATTTGAGTATTTCTAAAATTACATATAAACCAAAAAAAATAAATAAATAAAGTCTTGGTGGAACAACCTCAATAAATGTGTAATTTGGCCACCACATTTTTGCGTCATACGTCGCGGTGACAATAATTGCACACTATAGTCTCGCTCCAAAATTTGTCTTGTCGTCCTTCTTTCTTTGATCTCCATCAATATTACATAAAGAGTATTTACCAAAAACAAATTGGGTTTACATCAAGATTAAAAATAAAAAATTTTAAAAAAATATTCATAACCCAAATCGGCCACATGAAAATACAATTATTATTTCAATCATGTATATATTTATACATTCAACATTTAAAATGCATAAACCTACTCATCATCACATATCATGATTTTCATAAAATCACATTATTAATATATTATAACTACAACGAAGCTCTAATTCCAATTGTTGGTTTTTAGGTTCTCTCGTACGGCGGAATTATCGTTGTTCATAACAATAGTAACGTGTGTAACCTATGTATCATAAAAAATAATTTTAACATGAAAATAAAGTAGATTGTTGTTATAGTATATCAATAATAATATGTATAAAAAAATATTATTTTAGATCAAATCTAAAGGATAAAGCATTTAGACCTTTGTAGCTTACTTCACACAGGTACAAAATCAACATTCGATCTTCTTTATCAATCCTCCTCACTTCGAATAAGCACGTGTGGGCGCGATGAACATAGCAAGATCACACTCAATTTATGATATATCGTATTTTCAACTCATGAGATGATCTATTTGGATTTAAAGAACGCTTCTCTAAAGCCAACATGGAAAACTCACAAATTTGCTCTCAAAATGGATTTTTCAATCTCAAATATTTCAACCACTCATTCTAATGAGGTTGCACATCTTTTTATAGTAGAATAACTTCATAATTGTTATTATAACATTTAGAGAAAACCACTACAAAATATTAATCTCCCATTAAATTTACAATTGATTTCATACATTTATAACAAAAATGTTATGGAAATCAAAACATCATGTTACCATATCTCAACACTTGGCACTATGACATTAACTCAAATTTAACATAATCCATTTTAAAAATTATTTTTAAAAGTTACTTTATATTTGCTAATTAATTGAATAATCAATAATTCAATTATTTCAGTTAATGAAATATAACAAACATATTAACTATGATAACTTTGGTCATTATGTCTTAATCAATAATTCAATTATTTCATCTAATGTAAAATAATAAACTTATTATTGAATGTATTAAATAAATTCATAATTAATTATTTAATTTTTTTTATTTATTTTTCTATTATTTAAATAATAATAAAAAGTGACGAAGGGACGATTCGTGAGTCTATGGATTTTAAAGGAAAGGGTCTGTGCAAAGTGGCAGAGACTGGCTTTGTTGTCACGTGCGACCGCGCATTGCCTGGCGAGCGGTTCATTGGTCGGGTTACTGGAAGAAAGGGAAACTAGGCTGAAGTGTGTCCATTGATACTAGTGAGAAAGTCTAGTGAGCTTAGATTGTGGAGTGGAACGAATTAAATTAATGCTGAATTTCAATAAGTTTCACCATGTAGAGTTCTGCAATTCTCTCCAGTTTCTGTGGGTCTATCTGAACTCTGCTGGAGTATTTCCTGTTTTGCTTGAATTCTTCAATATACACTGTTTTTATTATGAATTGACTGATAGCTTCTCCAATTACCTTGTCTCATTGTAAAAGTATTTGATACTGTAAAAACAAGCATAACTATTAGCCCAAGTTACTGCTAGAAACAACCAAAGGCACTGATGCCACTACAATCTTTGGAGTTGGCTTTCTCTCTCTCGTATGAAATCGATATTCTGTGCTTTTTGGGGGGTTGTTTGAAAAGTGCAGGTGACTAAGTTGGAAACGATATCTCCTCATTGGGATCTTGTAGTTGCTCCTTGTGAGTATGCTTCTTATTGTGGAGGGTGTAAAACACAAAACCTGTCGTATGAAGCTCACATTAAAGCTAAGGAACAACAAGTTCATGAGTTGGTTTCAGGCTAACCTCATTCATGGCCACAGTCACCTCCGTGTTTTTCGGATACAACTCGCTTACCATTATTATCATACACTAGGGTTATGGAGTGGATGCAATAATCGCCAGAAAGGATGATCTCTCTTATGTCGGTGTGTTCGCCATCATCCCAGATGAATCAGCCATTTTCTCCCCATGGCCCCACAATTATGTCACTCATCTTCTTCCAGTTTTCTCGTCCCAGCCAATTCTACCACCTGTATAGAAGTCTTTTGGGGTCACCTCAAACCACAATATATATAAAACTCATTTTTAGAGAAATTAAAATATGGGTACATTAAGAAATGTCACCTGATTTTTCAACCAGTTTAAAGTAATTGTCTTAAGACCCTGGAACCAGTAGGTTTTGGAACCAAATCCATCCCAACCACTTTTTAATTCCCATTCAATTCTAGTTCAATTCTCAACTTCATTAAAATATATGTAATGTTATATTTTTTATTGAATTTGAGAATAATGAGTTATTTTTGGATTTGACCTGAATTTCTATCAGATTTTATTGTCTTTGATTATTCTAGATTGAATATTGTGTAATGCATTGCAATATTAGATGCATTGCACCACATGACTCGTAATATACAACCTAGTGAAATTTTGATAGATGTTTGTAGCCGATCAAGTAGTATTTGGTTTTGTTTTGATGGGACAACACGATTGTTGGCTAGGAATGTACCCTTAGCCTATGTGTAGGCAACCCATCGTCATCATTTTTATCGACTATAGATAAAAGTTTTTATTTTTTGGACTGAAATAGGCATTAAAGCATAAAAATTGGCCCCAAGATCATATCCTTGCCCCATAAAACTCAGCAACATGATTTTTGTTGCAAACTAGACAAATCTGAAGTTGAAATCTCTTTAAAAAATTTCAATTTTTTTGCATAAAAATTTGAAATTTATTGCATGTACATAGGGAATTATAAAATTAATACTCAGTAATAGAGAGTTGAACTTGCAAGGTTTCCATGAGCTCCCTTTCTAGTCAAGTTGTTGGATCAGATGTTAGATAGAAGCCAATTGAGTCCAGAAAAAGGCCGCACCTCCCTTTGAACCCTGCGATTTGGCTTTCTTCCTTTGCCAATGTAAATGGCGTCCCTTCTTCTATTCCGTATGGCCCAAAGATTCTTCGGTTGCTCCTGAACATCAACGACCGGATCACGGGGGTGATAGTGCAGAACGGAGAGTAGTGGCCACTCACTCTAACTAGAAACTCCTCTGGGTAGTCTAATTTAATCTGTGATTAATAAAGATGAAGTAAGTTCTGTTTGTATCACTATTATTTATCATATAAATTTAGAGCTATTTCCCACTCAAAGCATAAACAATGGGGAAGAAGATAAGCAAAGCGAGAAAGACATGGTTTCAAGCTAACCTCACTTTTTTGGCCACCACCTCCTCCATGTTTTGGGGATACAACCTGCTTACCATTATCATCGTAGACTAGAGTTATTGAGTCGATGCAAAGACCGTGATAAATGATGATCTGTTTGACGCCGGTGTATTTGCCATCATCCCACTTGGAGCCACCTTTTCCTCCCCATGGCTCCACAACTATGTAACTCGACATTGGTCCTCTTCCTGGTTTTGTTGGAACAGAGGTTAGATAGAAGCCGATTGCGTCTACATAAAGGCCGCACCTCCCTTTGAACCCTGCGATTTGGCCTTCTTCCATTGGCAATATAAATGGCGTCCCCTCTTCTCTTCCGTACGGCCCGTAGGTTCTTATGTTGCTCTTGAACTCCAACGACCGGATCACGGGGGTGCTAGTGTTGAACGGTTTGTAGTGGCCCCTTACGCTAACAAGAAACTCTTTTGGGTAATCTAATTTAATCTGTGGTTGATGAGGATGAGGTAACTTATGTTTCCATCACTATTATTTATCATACAATTTAAGAACTATTTCCAACTCAACGAGGAAGAAGAAAAGAAGCAAAGCGAGAAAGACATGGTTTGAGGCTAACCTCGGTTTTTTCGCCACCATTGCCTCCATGTTTATGGGATACAACCTGCTTACCGTTATCATCGTAGACCAGCGTTAGGGAGTCTATGCTAAGACCGTGATAAATGGTGATCTGCGTGACGCCAGTGTATTGGCCATCATCCCACATGGAGCCGCCATTTCCTCCCCATGTCCCCACAATTATGTCACTTGACATCTTTTTGTTCTTCTTTCTGATTGCTTGGTGCGGGTACTATGTGTCCTCATGCCCAATAACCATATTCAGTTTTATCAATAGATTTGGAAGTGAAAATCAATAAACGTTGTTGCATGAGTAATCTATGAAAAGTCTATGGTCTAAAGTGGGACATTGAGAAGATCAGAAGAGAATTTACCTCGTAAAAGATGCAAAGTTACAGAAGGGAAGCTGGAAAATGGTGTGAGAAGATACGAGGGTGGAAAGGTGGGATAGATATAGGAGGAAGGGAGGGAGTGGGTATACAAATGAAAGAACCAAGTCTTTATTTAATAAAAAAATTCCCAGTTGTATTTAATTCCAATTGCTTAAGAAAACACATATTTTAGAATAGCAATACTCAATAATGAGCGACTTTTGTTGAATATTCATCAAACCATTGAAATAGCAACACTCAGTGCGTTCAAGGATTGAATATTAGACTGTGACATTTTCAATATGGTGGTTGGGTGTGTGGGACAAGTGGGGAACACCCACACTAACTACCATTTAATTTACGAATGTCTTCAAGACTTGAGGAGGATGTCTTCCTCTCCACTGTTGCGGGAAGAACATTTCAGAGGAGTGTCTCTGCAGTTTTTGGGTGAGGAAATTATGGGCAGTGAGATAGAACTCATTGAAGAAATTAGTTCAAGCAGCGGATAAGTGGAAACTTCTGACTTTATAGAGAGGTAATAGATGGTTTTCGTTTAAATTTATTGAAGAATTTTTTAGAATTCTGTTGGTTTTGTAATTGAAATTCAAGTTGTTATTAACGATAAATTGGATGTCTAAAATTATTGATTTGAACTTATACCACAATGAGGTAAACTCTAAAGTTCAATTTTTTTTTTTTTCACTATGAAAAATTGAGTACTTAGTTGGATTTAAAAATTTTGATAAGTGATTGGATTTTGTATAATGGTTGAGACATTTATATAATGAAATTTACATTTTTATTTGGTCCCAGTTTAATTGTGCATATCTGGTGAAAAGTTAAAATTTTGATTTATGAAATGGGTATTTGCCTTTTTGTTAGGCTAAATTTTATTTTGATAATGACTAATATGTTGTCTTATTTAATAAATCAATAAGTTGTATTTTATATTTTGCGGATATTATTTTAAACGTTTTTATAATAATAATTATATCCGTGTTTATTGAAAATACCCTCAAAATGGGTATTATTAATGTGCTAACAAGTTTATCTCAGTCTATGTAGTGTAGCATATCATTTTGAGACTCAGTATAATTCAAGGGCTATTTTAGAGTGTGCTTATGGACTGCTGCGAACGGTCCAAAACTGGTCATTCGGACACATGCGAGGGTGTACATGGTTCGGTCGGGTTTGGTTTTGATGTAGAACTGGACCGAACCGATTAATTTCGGTTTTGGTTTTACAAAACCGAAACCGACCATAAGGAAAACCAGAATCGAACCAAAATTTTGATTCCAGTTCCGGTTCGGTTCCGGTTTTTCCTCTTTTATTTTATAATTATTATTTTTGTAAATAATAGTTCATTTTCAGATTTTTCCTCTTTTATTTGATCAGCCAACTACAATATACAAAAATATCTCAGCCAACTACAATATCTCATTCCAGTTTTCCCTCTTTTATTTGATCAGCCAATATAGCCAATAGTTCTCCCTCTAATTATAACCTTTTGTAAAAACCATGAACAACCGAGTAGTACTTGGAGAGTACAGTACTCTATCACACGGTGAAATTTTGAAATTTGGTTTTTGCAATCAAGAAAACAAATAGGTGATGGGTGAGTTAAAATGTTCCTTTCTTATTGTTTATTTATTCATAGAATGGATTTTTACCCATAAATCTTAGAGTTTGAGAACTTCTTCGGTGGATGTTAGATAACAGAATAAGTGAGCTTATATTGTTGCAAAGTTTCAAGATATGTAAATGTGGATATAATTCTTGCAAATTTGTTTTCGAATTCGAGAAATTGAGTTCTATAGCAACCTAAACAACCAAGGAAAGCAACATAAACAACCATTAACAAATAACAGCAAATACCATTAACAGAGCAATACCATTAACAACCTAAACAACCGAGGAAAGCAAGCATGAGAAGAAATCAATCATTAATCAAGACCTAAAACCACAGAAATCATAAGGAAAACATGCGTAAAAACCATGAGTAATAACTTGGTTTCGGGTTTCGGCAGTTCATTAACAACACAATCACAGCAATCAGAATTAGAATCAGTTAAGGATTTACAATACCAAGCAGTCTGCACTGGAGCCGAAGTCGTAGGGCTGAAGACGATTGGTCACTGGTCGAGGCGACTTACGAGCAGCGACCGACTATTTTGTGAAGTCTGTCTTCTGCAAACTCCACTCGGGCTGAAGACGAAGACGAATAGCTACGAAACTCACGACGAACTGTGACGACGACGAAGAGCGGATCTAGAGCTGGGAGTCAGGGCTCAGGAGTTGAGAGGAAGAGGACACTGGAAGACAATGCTCGGGACTCGGGAGTCGCAGAGCAGAAGATGAACCTGAAGTCTGAAGAACCCTAAATCGCTAAATCTAATGGCTAGGCTTAACATGATTCGGTTTGGTGCCGGTTCCTGGGGTTTGAGAAACAGGAATCGCAAACCGGACTGGGTCAACTCGGTTCTTGATAATAAAAACCAAATTTCGGTTATTAATTGTGCAAAACCGAACCAAACCTACCCAAATCGACCGGTTCCAATCCTGTTCTTCAGTCCGGTTCTTCAGTCCGGTTCTTCGGTTCGGTTCGGTTCGGTTTTGCACACCCCTACATGCGGTCAAGCCCAAACGAGCAGCGTTTGAATCTGTAATATTTCTGGTCATTTTCGGGACTTTTCGGACTCACGCGTATGAGTCTGGTCGAGGAAGATTTGAATCCGTCATTTTCTGGGGATTTTTCGGACGAGGCGCGGACTAGGAGAGTTGTCCGCAAAGTGTCAAACTCATCTAAAAGTTTAGGGTCAAATCTATCACTGAAAATTCAAGGCCAATTTTGTCATTGAAAGTTTAGGGTCAAATTTGTCACTAAAAAGTTTGGGGTCATATTTGTAAATACTTTTCGAACGATAGAGGACGAGACGAAGACGCAGGGAATGCATCTTAATTATAGTCTAGACTTTTTGGACGATAGCAGATGAGGCATGACAATAGTGGACGACCAGCTTTTGAATATGTAATTTTTTGGCGACTTTTCAAATGATAGTGAATGATAGCGGATGAGAGCTCTGCGTCCAAAAAGTCCAGATTTTGCCAACGGACAGTTTTCCAATGGATGAATTTCAACGGCTATATTCTTCAACGGTTGGATGCGAACGACCAAATACTTTTTGGATGATCCGAAAAGTCCGTAGCCTATATATAGAGATGCACTCTAAGCTCACCATAATGAACAGAGAATCGATGCGAAGCCCTACCAAATTCAAGACTCGATTCATACACACTGTGTGTAACGACCCAGATTTTCGTAAATCTTTTAAAATGCGAGAAATTTGAATTTTCATTTTGAAAGTAAATCAGAGTGCGTCCATACCGGATCGCTACCAACCGTTCATAAAATCCATTATAAAATTCCATTTTTGTAAAACTTATGCGGAAGCGTTAAAATAAAAACCATGGATGTAAAACGTTTGCGGAAGCTTGAATACAATTTAACTAATGAAAACAAAACATTTAAATACAATTTATTACAACTTAACATAATTAAAACAATTTTTCTTTTACCCTCTTTATGCCTGGCCAGCCGTGAGCATTCCTCGAACATGCAAATCCATCATCTCTGTTTGCTATTGTTTGTTCTTTATCTTTCGCTACTCCTAGTCCGTGCATTCTTCTACATCATAGTACCTACAGCTACACCACAAGCAACTGTAAGTCTAAAAAAACTTAGTAAGGAAAAAGGGAAAATACATTATGCTTATGACTCTCTTTAGTTCATTTGGAATGAGGGTCACCCATACCAATTCTTTCATTACGTTTCTTTCTTTCTTTCTTTCTTTACTCGTACTTCGAGTTAGAGATTGGAAGAACCCGTATGGGATGGTATAGTGGGTCGGCCTAACCTCCTATGGATAACTAGGTCTCATTCCCGATGAGGTAAGGTGATGTGAATCGAGGTCCAATGACGCGTGCCCGAGCCAAGAGACTTATTTCATCCCTAACTCATTCTTTCTTTGCAGGAAAGCCTAAATTATGGGATTTTACGGAAGAGACGACTCATGAAGATAAAGGAAGACATGCCATTACTTGGATTAGTTTACATCCAACGGATTTCATTTTTTCTTCCAACTTTGGGCCACCTTAAAGGTTGCAATGCATCTACATATTAGTTCATTATCTACTTTTCATTTTATATTTAGGATGTGTTGTGGGTGAACTTTGTGGTGTTGTTGTTTATTTTGGTTGAATTCTATGTTTTGTGAGCTAATTTTGAGAGGTGCGCGGTTTGCATGTAAACCGCGCCCTCATGCCCAAATTTTGACTTATTAAGGGCATTTTAGTCTTTTGTTTATGTTGTAAGCCCTAGGGTTTAATACCCCTTTTTGCTGAATGAAACACACTTTGGAAAATTAGAAAAGAAACTTGGATTTTGAAGAGAAGCACTGCACGACCTCCCCCCTCACGGACTTCCTCCCCTTCAACCCGAACTTGCTGCTCTTTGTGGCGTTTCTTGAGCAAGTTGGAAGGTAGGAGAAACGCTAGATCCCTTGGAGAGCGCTTAATCCGTGTTTAAGCCGATTACTTCGATCCTCTCACGTTAGGAGGTAAAATCGAACTCCACGGTTCCCTTTTGTAATTTCGAAGATTGTTGCTGGTAAGATTTGGTTGTTCTGGTCCTATTCCCTTGATATTTGGTGGTTAACAATTATGTATTGAGATAAAGGCGTCGTTCCTTATGAATATGGAGTTTTGCTGGATATTTTGTTAATCGCAGAATCTGTTTTTTCTGTGCAATTGTTTACTGCATTGGATTGCTGACCTATTTCGAAGCCCTTACGTGAGTTTTCTTAATTTTATTTCTTCTGAAGATTTGTTCTTTGTTGAGTGATGAAGCTGCCTGCCAATTTTCGGAATTATTAGAGTTATATGGAGTGAGTTCTCTCTGTTGTATTTCTGGTCGTCAAAACTGTTCGGAAGAAGCTCGGTATTTGGTGATATCTTATTTCGGCTATAACTGGAGATTCAGAATGAGTTCTGATCTGGAATTTTGACACAACTTACCTGATTGTGTTAATTAAGTGTCCTCCAAAAACTAGCCAAAGTTCACGTTTGAATTTGGAGAACTACTCTGTCTATTGTTGCTGGTCCAGTTTAATTCACAGCTTGTTGGCCGGTTTATTTAAATTAAGATCTTGTTGCCCTTGGAGCTTATAATTTGGTATCAGAGCATTGGCTCACGCTTTCTTGCTGTTTTATTGTGATTAAAAGGGATTATTATGAGTACGAGAAGTGGAGCTCAGTATCATGGCAATAACGATACGAGAAACAACCCGGGTGCCCCAACCGGGGAAAGGAATGAACTAGCCGAGACTAGTTTGCATGGGAGATTGGATGATATATTTGAAATGATCCAAAAACTTCAACAAAAATTGGAAGCTTCCAAAAATGATCAAGTTCGTGGTCCTAGAACTCCGAGGCCTAGAAGAAGGCTTAGTAATTCACTTGATTCCCGTTGCCGTGTTGCTAGTGATTTTGGTGAATAGTGGGAAGACGCCGATGATAGTGATGTATCTATTCCGAGGAGACAACTGAGCAGCAAACATGTATGAGACATGTTAAGGTCTCTATTCCTCAGTTCAAAGACTCTTGTAATGGTGGTGACTTCCTGGAATGGGTTGAAAAGGTGGACCGGATTTTCGATTGTTATGATTATTCTGAAAAGACTAAGTTACAAATGGTTACATTGGAATTCTCCGGATATGCTAGTATTTGGTGGGAAAACCTTAAAGCACAAAGAAGAAAAATGGGGGAAATTGAAATCCGAATTTGGGATGCCTGGAGGGAGCTCATGAGGGGGCGATTTGTTCCTCCCCATTACAAGCAAGAGTTATTTCTTCAATTACAAAACCTTAAACAAGGTTCGTTATCAGTTGATGAATATTTGACCGAGTTTGAAATTTTAAGGATACGATGCAAAGTGGAAGAACCTATGGAACAAACCATAGCCCGTTTCATTAGAGGATTGCAAAAGGAGATTAGTGATGTGGTGGAATTACAGACTTATAATACTCTTGATGAAGTTGTTCAATTAGCATTGAGAGTAGAAAGACAAAGAAAGAGGAGGATTAAAGAAGGTGTAACTCGGCCTTTCCAAAAAAGCAACAACCTTCCAAAAACAACCCCAAAATGGGATGGAAAAGGTAATACCATGAAGCCTAGTGAAGAAAAGAAAAATTTTCGTGATACAAACAAGCATAGATCTAGTGACATCAAATGTTTTAAGTGCTTGGGATTCGGCCACATAGCTTCCCAATGCCCGAATGCGAAGGTGATGATTTTAAAAGCAGAAACCAATGAGATAATTAGTGAGGATGAGGTTGAAGAATCGGCTATTGACAAAGGAGAAGATGAAGAAGAAACTTTTTATGCTCCGAAGGGTCCTCTACTTGTTGTTATGAAACGCTCAATGGCTATTTAGAATCATGTTGATGAACTACAATGGGAAACCATTTTCCACACTCGGTGCATGATTAAAGAAAAGATTTGTTTGGTGATCATTGATGGGGGCAGCTGTACCAATGTTATTTCGTCGGATGTTATTGGGAGATTAGGGCTTGATATCGTGGCCCACCCCACTCCTTATAAGCTCAACTGGTTGAATGATAAAGATCCAATCAAAGTGACTAAACAAGTCAAGGTAGCCTTTTCTATCGGGGGTTATGAGGATGAAGTTTTGTGTGACGTCGTACCGATAACAGCTAGCCACCTTTTACTTGGGAGGCCTTGACAATTCGATAGGAGGACCAAACATGACGGTTATACAAACTATTATTCTTTCAAATTCAAGGGAAAACAATTAACCTAGCTCCTCTTAGTCCGGATCAGATTGTGAAGAATTATGAAAGTATGAATAAGAACAGAACTGAAGCTTTTCTTATCATCACAAAGAGGGAGCTTAAAAGGTCTCTACTGCAAGGGGGGCTGATTATTCTTATGGCATTTCGAGAAAGATTGGAAGAATTGGGATCTATTCCTGACTCTGTTCGAAAATTGTTTGTCGAGTAGGAAGATATGTTTCCAGAGGAACTACCTCAGGGACTTCCACCCTTGAGGGGGATAGAACATCAGATCGATCTTATGCCCGGAGTTTCTTTACCGAATTGGCCTTCTTATAGACCGAGTCCAGAGGAGTCTAAAGAATTACAGAAACAGGTGACTGAATTACTTGATCGGGGCTACATCAGAGAATCACTTAGTCCATGTGTCGTTCCCACATTACTAGTACCAAAGAAGGATGGTACAATGCGCATGTGTGTAGATAATCGAGCCATTAACCAAATTACTATTAAGTACCGGTTTCCAATTCCCAGATTGGAAGATATGCTGGATGAACTTAGTGGGGCGGCTATTTTCTCTAAAGTTGATCTCAAAAGTGGTTATCATCAAATTCGCATGCGGGAAGGCGATGAATGGAAAACGGCCTTCAAGACTAAATACGGCCTATATGAATGGCTTGTTATGCCATTTGGATTGTCCAATGCTCCAAGCACGTTCATGCGGGTAATGCACCATCTCCTTCGGGATTTCTTGGGAAAGTTTATAGTCGTTTATTTCGACGATATACTTATTTATAGTGCTGATTTGTTGGCTCATCTGATGCACCTTCGATTATTATTTGAAGTTCTACGCAAGTCACAATTGTATGGTAATCTCAAGAAGTGTTCATTCGCCCAAGATCGCGTTTATTTCTTGGGGTTCATTATTACCAAGGATGGCATGGAAGTGGATGAAAGTAAGATAGAAGCTATTCGAAGCTGGCCGATTCCAAAAAGTGTTTCCGAGGTGCGAAGTTTTCATGGTTTGGCTTCTTTTTATCGTCAATTTATTAAAGATTTCAGCTCTATTATGGCACCTATTATGGATTGTACTAAGAAAGGGAAGGAGTTCCATTGGTCGTCAGCGTGTCAAGCTAGTTTCGAGACCATTAAAGAGAAATTATGTAATGCCCCCTACTATCACTTCCAGATTTTGCTAAAGTCTTCGAGATTGAATGTGATGCTTCTGGATTGGGAGTCGGAGCTGTGCTAATGCAAGAAGGGAAACCGATTGTTTTTTTAGTGAGAAGTTGAAAGGCGCTGCCCTAAATTATTCCACTTATGATAAGGAGTTCTTCGCAGTAATACGGGCCTTGGAAGTTTGGCAACACTATTTATTGTCAAAAGAATTCATCATTCACTCATATCATCAAGCCCTGAAACACATCCGGAGTCAAGGCGAACTGAACAGACGCCATGGAAAGTGGGTGGAGTTCCTGGAACGATATTTGTATATCATTAAATATAAGAAGGGGGAAACGAACCAAATGGCCGATGCTCTTTCCAGGAGATTTGTTCTAATGACCGAATTGAATGCGAGACTCTTTGGTCTTAACTGGATCAAGGAGTTGTATCCTAGCGATATGGATTTTGGCGTTATTTATCAAAGTTGTATGACTAAAGCAGCATTTCCTTTTTCGGTCGAGAACGGGTTTCTTTTCAAGGGAAGCAAGTTATGTATCCCTATTTGCAGTCTACGTGAAGCGCTAATTTCGGAGGCCCATTGTGGTTGCTTGGCTAGTCATTTCGGTAATCAGAAGACCATAGAGATGATTCAGGAGCATTTTCATTGGCCACACTTACGACGTGATGTGCAGAAGTTTGTGGAGCATTGCATTATATGTAAGAAAGCAAAGAGTCGTGTTCTTCCACATGGCTTATATTTACCCTTACCTGTGCCCACTCATCCTTGGGTGGAACTTAGCATTGATTTTATATTGGGCATTCCAAGAACTCCGAGGTCCAAGGATTCTATAATGGTGGTGGTGGATCGATTCTCGAAAATGGCGCATTTCATTGCTTGTAACAAAACCGATGATGCTCCTCATATAGCTAATTTGTTTTTCAAAGAGATTATCAGATTGCATGGGGTTCCGCGTTCCATAGTCTCGGATCGTGACACCAAATTCTTGAGTTCGTTTTGGAAAACTTTATGGCGCAAATTGGGTACCAGACTATTTTTTAGTACTTCTTTCCATCCACAAACTGACGGATAAACTGAAGTTGTAAATCGTACTCTTGGTGCCTTGCTCAGATCTATACTCAGTAAGAAGTTGACTGAATGGGATGTGCAACTACCTTATGTTGAATTTGCTTACAACCGGAGCGAACATGGAACTACACAACATACCCTTTTGAAGTAGTATACGGATTTAACCCCCTCACTCCTATGGATCTTCTTCCACTTCCAGTATCTGAGTATATTAGTGAAGACGGTGCCGTGAAAGCTGCCAGGATTAAGTCCCTCCACGAAGAAGTTCGGAAGAGTATAGAAAAGAAGAACTTAGAATATGCTAAAGCTGCAAACCGGGGCCGAAAGGAAGTTATTTTTGAAGTGGGAGATCTTGTTTGGCTACACTTAAGAAAAGAGAGATTTCCTCAACAAAGGAAATGCAAATTTTTACCGAGAGCTGATGGTCCTTTCAAGGTATTGGAGCGCATTAATAACAATGTGTATCGTATTGAGCTTCCCAAAGGAATATGGCGTATCTTCAACTTTCAATGTTCAGGATCTATCACCTTATCATGGTGAGGAAAAATTGCTAGAAGAAGACATGATTGAGCAACCCTTGGATTTGAGGTCAAATCCTCAATCACCCGGGGAGATGTGAACCGAGGTCCAATGACGCATGCCCGAGCCAAGAGACTTATTTCATCCCTAACTCATTCTTTCTTTGCAGGAAAGCCTAAATTATGGGATTTTACGGAAGAGACGACTCATGAAGATAAAGGAAGACCGTTTCATGCCATTACTTGGATTAGTTCACATCCAACGAATTTCATTTCTTCTTCCAACTTTGGGCCACCTTAAAGGTTGCAATGCATCTACATATTAGTTCATTATCTACTTTTCATTTTATATTTAGGATGTGTTGTGGGTGAACTTTGTGTTGTTGTTGTTTATTTTGGTTGAATTCTATGTTTTGTGAGCTAATTTTGAGAGGTGCGCGGTTTGCATGTAAACCGCGCCCTCATGCCCAAATTTTGACTTGTTAAGGGCATTTTAGTCTTTTGTGTATGTTGTAAGCCCTAGGATTTAATACCCCTTTTTGCTGAATGAAACACACTTTGGAAAATTAGAAAAGAAACTTGGATTTTGAAGAGAAGCACCGCGCAGCCTCCCCCCTCACGGACTTCCTCCCCTTCAACCCGAACTTGCTGCTCTTTGTGGCGTTTCTTGAGCAAGTTGGAAGGGTTGCTACCTCTTCCAAGCATCACTCTAATGGCACATCTGTAGTGTGGAGGTAGGAGAAACGCTAGATCCCTTGGAGAGCGCTTAATCCGTGTTTAAGCCGATTACTTCGATCCTCTCACGTTAGGAGGTAAAATCGAACTCCACGGTTCTCTTTTGTAATTTCGAAGATTGTTGCTGGTAAAATTTGATCGTTCTGGTCCTATTCCCTTCATATTTGGTGGTTAACAATTGTGTATTGAGATAAAGGCGTCGTTCTTTATGAATATGGAGTTTTGCTGGATATTTTGTTAATCGCAGAATCTGTTTTTTCTGTGCAATTGTTTACTGCATTGGATTGCTGACCTATTTCGAAGCCCTTGCGTGTGTTTTCTTAATTTTATTTCTTCTGGAGGTTTGTTCTTTGTTGAGTGACGAAGCTGCCTGCCAATTTTCGGAATTATTGGAGTTATATGGAGTGAGTTCTCTCTGTTGTATTTCTGGTCTTCAAAACTGTTCAGAAGAAGCTCGGTATTTGGTGATATCTTATTTCGGCTATAACTGGAGATTCGGAATGAGTTCTGATCTGGAATTTTGACACAACTTACCTGATTGTGTTAATTAAGTGTCCTCGAAAAACTAGCCAAAGTTCACGTTTAAATTTGGAGAACTACTCTGTCTATTGTTGCTGGTCTAGTTTAATTCAGAGCTTGTTGGCCGGTTTATTTAAATTAAGCTCTTGTCGCCCTTGGAGCTTATCATAAGGGCATTTCCTAATTATCAGACTAGGACCGCTATCCATCCGCCTCCAAACTCCCTTTTCTTTTCATTCCTTTCCTTCGTCTTTTCTTAACATTTTACTTTCCTTACCATGCATGTGAGCACCACCCCGTAGAAGTACTCCCTACTTTGTTTCTATTACATGATGCATGAACATACATTCTCGACCTATCATGATGCATGATGCTTCTAACATAACATTCATAGAGATATAGTAGGCATAAACGAAAGTAGCTGTAACTGACAACAATCGAAATGGAAAGCGCATACAAGGACAATTAATAACCAGAGAACACTCAATAAAGCACAACATGTAAAGGAAACAATTGTAGCACTAATAAAGGAAATTTAACAGATCAACAAGCGGCGTGCATATGGAAGTAAAGCATAGTTTAATTGTTGTTACCTTAATTAACTTCTTAGTCATTTTACATGCTTCCTACGTTTATATTTCTAAATTAAGCGATTATTCAAATAAGTTATTATCATACTCCTGTGTAGATTTTATGCTTTTATTCTACTTAATCATCGTAAGCAATACATGTAAATAATAAGAAAGCATTCATGAAACATTCATGCACTTAGTCAATGAAACCTTTAACTCACTCACGCTTACTCCCTTTTCTTTTCATCATCTTTGTCATTCTACTCTTTGAAAAATAAAATATCGCTTATGTATGGAAGTGCGCATTTAAATAAAGTAATTGAAAGTAGAACTGAAATTGAAAGCGCATATAAGAAAATAAACAACTGTAATTGGAAGCACTTTTAACAGGAAGAGCGAACAAACAAATGAAATAGCACACCCAATCGTCATGATATGAATTTAAACAAGGATGCATGCTTGGGTGAATAGAACATACTACTATCAACATGTTAATTCTTCAATCGACTTCCTAGTTCATTTACATGATTCCGATATTTATCTCTAGTTAATTAATCTGCTTTAACTATCCTATGTACGTTACATGCTCACGTTGATTTAATGATTCTAATTAATTAACATGTTCAGTTGATTGCGTTGATTAATTATGCTAATCAATCAACGTGCTTTAATTAGTGGTCTTAGTAAACTATCCTAATCAATTTCATGCTCGATTAGAGTACAATTAAATAGTCTACCATTATTACATGCTACGATTATCGTTTATAATTTAATTTACATGCTTGAGTACACTAATCAGTCAATTAGCATGCTCATGTTCAATTAATCAATCACCCTAGTTAAATAGTATGCTGCTAATTGATTTACTCTTGTTAATTAAATATAATGGTTAATTGGTCAAACTAGTTACTTAACATGGATATCACTTAGTCAATTAGCAATCCTAATTAACTATCATGCTCACTTATTAATCATATTTAATTAACATGCTTATTCCTTAAGGTTGACATGCTCGAGGTTTAGATATTGATTAACCAGCTAGCCAATTTATACGCTTCACAATTGCTAAACAATTCAATTACACTAATTCATTACAAGCTAAACAATTAACATGCTAACCAATCAATTAAGCAATTCATACAATAGAAAGTCACTACACCAACACACAGAGCATTAATCACACTAACAACTAACATAAACATCCTAATTTAAACTACATTCTTATCACACACATTCTAACAAAAAGTGCACATCAGACTAACAAAAGGAATCCATTCATTAAGGCTAACTCATTTTCTAACTTATCATTTTCTATTTCATCATAACCACTCTACATTTCACTACATTTATTCATCAGTCAATAACATCTACAATCATAGCACTAACAATCTATAACGCAGTAAACATCGCAGAATAACCAAGTTTACATACCACTAATCACAAGCTAACATCGAAGAAAATACAACAGGAAGTCATTCAAGGAAACTAAACCAACTATTAACTACTAGCAGTCAACAATTAATTTGCAGTAAGCAATCAACTAACATTAACATAAAACTCACACACCCATACTTGTGGTGTAGGGCCTCAATGGCCAAAATACCATTAATCCTTACCTCAATTATTTAACGCGCATCGGTGCTTAACCGTTATCTTCCTTTCTCCTTTTTCCAATACCTTCATAATTAAAAACATCTATCATTAATAATCATGACTTATAACTTTTATCCTTTCCCTATCCCTAATTACATGGTAGTTCTAGGAACTCTTTAACATCTACAATGAATATGTCTTATTCCAATTAAGCTAGTCTAGTTACTAACATAATACAAAGCAATAAAGCATGTCATCAAAGCTTTAACTAAACATGCTTGTTTCCATGTGTCGTAACCCATTCATCTTTATCAATGCTCAACAACAGTCATACTTTACAATTCCAACTACACTACATCTTGCAGGCAACCAAAGATATTCCCCAAACCCATTGAGCGAAAGTACCAACAGAATAATCATATATGTTTAGGTAATTAAACAGGAAGCACAAACTGCCAATATGCATTGCAGTAGAAGATTTATCCAATTTCTCCAGAAAATCCCAAGCATAAGTCTTAACGAATCTATGAATCCATAAACAAAGTTCCTAATATCCGAGAAAGGAACCATACCAGCAAATACTGCCGTTACTCCATCTTCACAACTCGGTCTCCAGATCACAGTCCCAGAGAGCATTACTCTCTGCCAACCCGAGCTGTCAAATAGGTTGGAGCACACGGGTCTGAAAACCGATGTCTCGGATCTACCTCTCTGATGCCATCGCTCCCTGCCGATCCATTGTCGCCGGCGTCACTATTTATCGTCGTCGTCGACTGAAATCTACAGAGCATCGACGGTTGATGCCTAATCCGGCGACCCATGCCTCGCGCCAGACCCAAACCGCGAAGTCCGACTCTGCACACCGTCGCCAGCCGCTCGCTCGCCGCGCTTCCCCGTTCGCCTGACCGGGACGAACCTGAGCACGAGCTCGCCGTCGCAGCAGCTGACTCCAGCTCGTCGCCGCCGTGCCGAGACCCGAGCTCGCCCACGTCGCCGTCATCGCCGTCTCCCGATTGCGCCAGAACGGATCCGGGCGCACCGTCGCCTCCTCTCGCGTCGTCGTTCTTCGCCCGTCGCCGATCGCCTCTCCCTCTCCCGCGATTTCTCTCCTCGGCCGAAGGAGCTCTCGGCCTCCCTCTCCCTTCTCCCGATTTCCTCTTCTTCCCCCTAACCTAATTCTTCTTCTTTTAAATTGTTGTTATTAATTTTATTATTATTATTATTATTAAATGTTTCATTAATTCTTTACTTAAAATAAATCCAATCAATTTCAATAATTTACTTATAAAATTTCGTTCCATGGTAATTCAATTTATTCCATAAATTTTATTTATTCTAAATTATTTATCTTAACATGATAATTTAATTTATTAAATTAATATATATTTTAATTCTAATTTATTCTATTTATTCTTTGATTTATAGTCCTACGAATATGTCCTTAATAACACCCCGATGATTATCCAACTTAATCCAAAATTCTCAATTTACACTCCAATTATATTAATTAAAATCCTATAAAAAGTCGGGGTGTTACACTATGAGCATAGTAAATCTAATTCTCCCCACCTATAAACATGCGAGTTATTATTGGGAGAATTCGGATTAGTTTTTTAGAGCTTTAAATTTTCGATTTTATATTGTGCTAAATTGTAAAGGGTGATCCCCTAAGAATTCATCACACAAGGGTGACGCCCCAAAACAGTCAACTGCTCGATTGAACGCTCGAAAGTTCAATCAAAGGGTGACGTCCTGCAATAGTCAAATTTAGGGTGAATCCCCGCAATAGTCAGAGGGTGACGCTCTTAGAATTAGTTTTTGTAATTGACACTCGTAAGTCAATTATTTAGTGGATCTGTAAGTGGAACTTGGAAAGCGGACGTAGGCGAGTTTGTCGACAGCGTTTTCCTCTCGACGGACGACGAAAATCTGCCTTATAATCGCGATGGGCGTCCCTTGCCCTAGATATTGCAGAGAGAATCACCAACGAACTCGACGAACCTCCCCCGACGAATTCCCGAACTCTCGATTAACTCCCGATTTTTGAAGCGGAAAATGGCGCCGAAGTCAAGTCAAGTGTCGAAGAAGCGTAAGGTGGCTCCCTCTGAGCTCACAGGTCCAATGCGCGTGTCCGTGTCTGCAGAGCCCTCCGAACCTGGTTTGTTCAGCTTGGCCTCCTCCAAAGAACGTTATGATAATGATATTGTATCCCGTGTCATAATCATATCTAGGAAGGTAGATTTCAATTTGTTCACTGATTTTGGATTGAAGGAGATGTTTGAGCGAATTGGGTTGGATAAATTGTGCACGATGGGGGGTTATTACTGTGAGAGGGCTGTAAAATTGTTTTATGTAAATTTAAAGTTGGACTTCTCCAGTGACAAAGAGTTGAGGACTTTTCTGTTTAGAAAAAAAATTAGGATAACTCTAGGACAGTTGAATGAGCTTATTGAATGCTCCACGGAGGAGCCATTTGGAGGAGTATTTTCATGTGTCGAAAGACCTCGATTTTGTAAAACAAGGAGATGGTCTTTCATTGATAAATCGATTGGTTCGCAATCCTATAGCCGTTGAAGCTTTCTTCCGACCCAAATCAAAGGACCTCGATGCTAAAGCAAGAGTCATTCACCACATGATCACCCACACAGTTGTGCCGCGTGATGGACATAGAGACCTTGTTATCTCCATGGATCTCTACATGATGGAGAAGCACTACAATGGGAAGAGGTTAAATATTGCATATGTCATTATGCAGCAAATGAAGGCAAAGCTGAATAGTGCAAGGAAGAATATCCCGTATAATTGGCTCATTCAGCGCATTGTTGATAGCAACGGGTTGGCTGTCCCTCCTATGGAGCGACGAACCAATGAAAAACCACTTGACGTGTACAATCAAGTGACATTGGCTCCTACAAAAAGTACTAAGGGAGTGAGTATTTAGAGGAGAGGTGTCAGTTGCACCTCGTCTGTCCATGTCAGCTCCACCGTCCATGTCAGCTGCATCTCCACCTGCCATGTCAGCTGCACCTCCTCCTGCCACATAAGTTGGACCTCCTCCTTTCACGTCCACTGCACTAATTCGATAGACGGTAGATGCACAACCGTCATATCAAGTGGAGGTGGAGGAAAATTCTATGCGTCCTACGACAGGCAATGCACCCCCCCTCTTCAGACCTCGCCCTCCGTACTGATCAGTGAGGAGAGGTGGCAGTGGCTTGTCGCCAAGTTGGATAGACAAGAGAGCCAACTTGGCGAGATTCAAGCCAAGTTAGATAGACAGGAGAGCCAACTTGGCGAGCTTCAACCACTGTAATACAAATGAAAGAAGTACATATGCATATGGCAACCGCTCCTCCAGCAGCACAACCAGCTCCTCCATCAGCTTCTCCTGCTTCTTCCGATGTCGGTCCGGACGGATGCCAATATATCTTTGAGTTTACATGAACTTTCCTTATATGCATCAGTACTGTTGATTAACAATGTGTTACAATTGTGCAGGTCTCCTATCATCAGGCAACCGTCCCCTCCTCCAACCCTTGCCAAAGTTCAAAAGATTTTGGGAACGGTTTCTCGAGTGATGGGTCCTACAGCAGGTCGAAGGATAACTGTGCAAGTGGTATGTATTCAATTTGGTTTTGTACAATGTGTTGAATTTACACTTACACTAATTTTCCATTGCAGTCGGTGAAATTGATGGACGAGTTCATGGCACTTACATGGGTAAATACGAAGAACAACAAGGTGACATGTGCTCTACTTTGCGGCTCCAAGGTAAGAAGTAATGTGATTTAAAAATTATTCTTAGTTGTGATCTGAAATGTATGTTGTGAGTCGTGTTTTCCATTTGCATGGTGAAAATATATGCTCAATAACAATCATTCTCGTGCCAAAGCAAAATGGAGCTCCGGACTGGGTGAGAATGTTTAACCAATGTATAATATATTGTTATTGAAAACAACTATCTATATAAATAAATCACGTTCTTAACATGCAGTGCACGATGACAAGTGAGGAGGACACCGCAGAGGTTCAAATAAGGGAGGGGTTGTTAACACTTGGTTGGATCCATGTAAGACACTTTTTGTATTCATTCATGCAATCATACAAGGAGTAATATTTCTTTCTCATGCAGTGTCATCCGGAGTTGGATTGTTTCATGTCATTGATTGACGTGCACACCCAGTATGTGTACCAATTGCTGATGCCGGAGGCAATTGCAATTTTCATGGCACCGACGGACAAAAAACGATATGTTTTTTAACCCTACGCTTTGAATGAAGTGACAAACTAATTTGGTCTCCCAATTACGGCCAACACGACATATTTCAAGTCTCTTAGCCTTTAGGGTGGTCGGTGATTGCCAAGTGTGAGAAGCAAGGCTTCCATCTCCATGATCCGCACAGTCAGGAGGACATGTATGAGGAGACCACTCATGTCGAGATGAGTTCCGATTTGTAGTTCAAGGTCATCGATATCCGGAACAAATAGCCATCCATTTTAGAAGATGCACCAGCAATAGAATAAGCATCAGCTAAAGAAGTGGCACCACCTGTAACATATACAAGAACTGCAAGAGGTGCAAGAAGTGCAAGACTTGCATGAACATTAAATAAATTGCTCAATTGAGTTTTTTTTTGTAAAGTTTGTTGTTGTATATTGGTTTTCTTTTTAAAAGTTTATTGTTGTGATTGCTGGTGTTGGGTTTTGTTTGTAGTGATTTCTGCTATTGGGTTTTGTTGGTGCAAATTGGTTCTTGGTTTTGGCCGATGGATGACCCAAACAGGTCGAGGGCTGTCCATTGGTCGGCGAGGGACGTCCGTTCTACTACGAGGGACGTCCGTCATGACATCACGGACATTCGTTAGACTATGACGGACGTCTGTCCTGTTGATAGTAACTCAATAAAAATTCCAACGCATTACAACGAATTACATATGTACAAATAAGATAGTAACTCAACAATATTCGTTAAAAATTCCACCGCATTACATATGTACACATAAGATAGTAACTCAATAATAATCAGGGTATTACATATGTACAAGTAGAATACTAACAAATACATAACAACATGGTTAAGGATGCGGGTGTGGGGCAACGGATTCTTGCAAAACACAAAAGCAATATAACGTCAGACAAAACGCACATAGTGAGAACAATGAATGAAAGCATAACAATCTAAGAACCTGCGTATCAGCGACAATGGTAAAACCCATGAAGGTGTCGTGTGAGTGTTCTGTTCTGCCACTACCACTTGTCATGCCAGCTGCTGAGCCTTCACCTTGACAAGAGCAGACATTGTGGCCCACACCGTGACAACGGCTGCATGTCATGGGGACATGTCTCCTGCTGAGTACCGTGCAACTACGGGGCTCGTCCACATCCCGTACTCTTCGTTTTTTAGACGGACCTAGGAGTCTCTTAACCGGCAATGGCAGAATTGGCAGCTGGTTCGTTTCAGGCCACATGTGGTGGCCATTGACAGGTCGGGCAAAGTTGGAGTACATCCTCATAAATGTGTCCCGATGATACCATACATGCACATAATCCTCAGTTGAAGTTCTCAAAAAATTGATGCATGGGATGACATGCACGCATGAGATTCTAGTCAGCTCCCACCGGTAATAGTTACAGGTGAGCGTGTCCAGATCGACTACGTACCGTTCATTACCGCCACTGACCTGAAACCGATTAGCTCCTCCAAGTGTTAGACACCAATTCTGAGTTGTATGTTGCAGATTGGCAAGTTTCTTTGTGGTCTTAGGACACAATAGATCCGTTGTTGCAGCCATCCAGTTATGTTTCTTAATGATCCTAGTCATTATGCCTTTTCTAATCATTTCGAACATAGTGAGAATCGGTTTGTCCCGGGTTGGCAAGAGGCAGACATTGTAGCACTCGCTCAAATTATTGAGGCCCATGTCGCACTTTGGGACAGAACTGAAAGCATGTTTCGACCAACACCTTGGGTTAAGTTTCTGCAGATATGCGTGTGCTGATTGATAGAGTGCAAGTAGTTTATTCATCTCCTTTTGATATTGCGATGATGTTGTGGCCATAGCTGCCTTCCACATGATATCTTTGTACTGCATGCTTGGAAATTGTTTTTTGAAATTGACATACAAGTGTCTAAGGCAGAAACGATGCTCAGCTATTGGCGCATATTGTTCAATAGCAGGCACTAACCCCTTCTGTTGGTTAGAAATAAATGTCCATCCCCTGCCTATGTCACTATCTATGTCCAAAAGCAAGCAGCACAAAAACCAGATCCAGGAGTCTCTACATTCTGATTCAACAAGTGCCACAACAACTGGATAAATTCCATCATTGGCGTCAATGCTGACGACTGTGAGCAATTGGCCTTGGCACAACCCCTTCAGGTGACAACCATCCAGGAAAATGATGGGTCTACCAAACTCCGTCAGTCCTCTCTTGCACGCATCCAAACACATGTACATCCTTTTAAATATTAGACTTGGACGGGGCGTAAGCTCAGGAATATCTACCACCAACAACAATGTGCTACCGGGATTGGATCTTCGAATCTCTTCTGCGTAGGACCACAGTTGCTTGTACTGTTCATCACCATCTCATTCGTTGAGGTTCAGTGCTAAATGCATGGCCCTTCTGGCAAGACTCATGGTAATATTGACATTAAAGTCCTTCCTGGTAGTCTCAATTATGGAAGGTAGGTCCCACGTGGGTTGACTTTTGAATCTATCCAAATATTGGGTTGCCACCCATTTGTTGGAAGCGTGTCAGCTTTTCATTTGTCGTGCACATGTGTGCGACTCATTATAGCTCTTAATTTAAAAGGTCAGCTCACCTTCATCTTTGAAGCGTGAAGCCACTAACTGCATCCATCGTTGCACACAGTAGTCAACCGATGACGTTTGCTTTTGACAAACTTGATCCAGTGCCCATTTTTTAAAGCATAATCAACCACTTCATCTCTAATATCTTTCAATGAACTACACTTCTTACCTAGACAGAACTCTGAGGACAAACATTCTACTTGGGGATGCATACTTTCTACCCAATCATCATCATCTGAATCACATATTGAACGCAGCTCCGAGTCCAGAGATGTCGAGATTGAATGCACTTCTATACCAGTTTCGTGATAGAACCACCGATTCTCCTTGGTCTCTACTGTCGAAATAGGAATAGGATCCACCTCCATTCCACAATCAATGAATTCTTCAACAATAGTTGAAGTAACACCCCTTGACTCTATGTGAAGTGCAACACTCTGTTCGTTTGATTGTGTTGAGGGAGTTGGTCAGGGGAAGACAAAATTTCTCTCTCAAATATCTAGGGCAAGGGACAAACTTATGGTGTTCGATTATGATAAAAGGCAGAAGAAACAGACTTATTATCTAGGGCAAGGGTATGAAATCCGAGAGGGACGAACGTCCGTCGTATTAAGACGGGCGTCCGTGATGACCTAAACGACGACATCTAAAGGCAGATTTGATTGAAATTCGAGAGTGACGAACGTCTGTCGTATTAAGTCGAACGTCCATCATGGCCTAGACGACACCGTCTAACGGCGAGAGGCGTCCATTGAGGGCAGAACGACGTAGTATTGGTAGACGGACGTCCGTTACATGGCGATGGACATTCGTTTTAATTGAATGAATTCGTGCGTTTTAAAATCGTGTGTGCCTTGCACGTGATAGTTAATTTGGAGTCAATTCTGGGCATCGATCTAGAGGAGGGACGTCTGTCTCTCGATCCAACGGCTAGGGAGGGACGTTAGTCCGTCAAATCTGGAAGACGCTAGATTCAATCCTGGTCGTCGATCCAGGGGAGGGACATCCGTCACTCGATCCAACGGCCAGGGAGGGACGTTCATCCGTTTGATCTGGAAGACTCCATCTTCAATCTTGGCCGTCGATCCAGATGAGGGACGTCCCTCGTTCGATCTAATGGCCAGGGATTCTCGTTCGTCCGTAGGGAAACATCAGATTCAATCCTGGCCGTGCATTTCGCGATCCAACGGCCAACGAGCTTGACAGAGATGAAACCGCCTTCGTCTGCCCTTGCTCGCGATCCATCGTCCATCTTCTTCAAACTTCCAGGAGGGACGGCACTTGACGTCCTTCGACGGTGCTTGACATAGACGAAACCAAGGTGTTAAAGTCGACGGTCCTGGACGGGAATCGTGACTGCGAGGTCGCCGGGGAGAATTTTTCATAATTCAGGATTTTAGTTGTTAAAAAAATTTCCCAAGGTTTGACTTGTCATTGATCGCAAACTATAGGGTCTGTAGTGTTAATTTCCCAAAAACTTACTTTTGTCTATTACATGAAAGTATTGAGAAGGTAAAATTCTCATCATCTGGACCTATTAATATTGACATTTCTTTGTTTTTTGGCGTTTGAATATCCTAATGTTATAGACCAATTTCAATTTGTAGCATTTTGAGGATTTAGTCGGTTGGGCATTTCTGCAAGTGATCACATGATATTTTGGTAGCATGTAGAGCTTACATGGATGGCGCTCAAGTAGGGTGTGTGGTCAAAGGCAGTGTTCAAGATGTTGATGCAGGTGACAAGAGCTCCTCAAAATATTTTAAGGCGTCTCTGGTTGGGTTTGTTCAAAAGCTTGCAAAATATTTTGTGGATATGAGAGCTAAGGACTGTGAGAAATTTATCTCATCTACTGCAAATGGAAACAAGTTGTTTTTCCCTATGCCAAGCTTTTCAACATGAACTCTTTCTTATAAAATAGCTAATTGGACCTTTGGCTGAAACGTGGTTTACTCTTTAACTTATACACGTTGAAGATGGTTATAGACCTTATTTGTTTCCACACAAAAAAAAGAGAGTACTTATGACTTTGAATAATGTGTATTAGAGAGAGGACATGATGAAAAACAGGGTCTCATTGTTATGTTCTTTCTTTTTGTATCTATTCGCTCCTTTTTATTGGGTGTGTTAAGAGAATTATTTCGGAAAGAGAATTATGAGAGAAAGAGACCTTATGTATTTTGTATCGGAACGTGGTCTTCATAAAGATTGTAGCTAACATTCCAAGGTTTTCAGAATGGGCTGATTTGTTAAATGTGGAATTCATTTGCTATGTCAAAAGATCCACAAACATAGAGCTACGATTCTGTTTAAGAGATTCAAAGATTCAAGATTAAGGCACACCTAAAAGAGTGGTTCAAGCACATACCATTAATTAGTTACCGATCAGAAAGAGAGAGAGAGAAAGAGAAAGTATTAGAGTACTACGCCAAAGATAGTACTCTCTTGGGGTATCACTTACTCTCGTAAGAGACAGAGTAATACATAGAGAGAGAGATAGAGAGAGACAGAGTAGTAAGAAAGACTAATACCCCAAAAGAGAGAGTGAGGGAGAGAGAGAGAGAGAGTATTACCCCAAGAGAGAAAGAGTAATACTCTATCTCAACGTGTTACTCTCTCTTGTGGTATTACTATATCTCTTGGGATATTACTCTCTTTCTCTCTTAATACTCTTTCTCTTAGGGGCAATACCCCATGACATTGCCCCAAGAGAGATAGGTTATTACTCTCTTCTCTCTCTTTCTCTATTTTCTCTGTCTTGGGGTATTACTTTTTATCTCTTGGGGTATTACTCTTTCTCTCTTTCTTAGGTTACTATTCGCTTACTCTCTCTCTTAGGTTACTATTATCTTACTCTCTCTGTTGGGGTATCACAAGAGAGAATAGTGAGAGTAATACCACTTAGTGATACCCCAAGAGGGAGAGTGTAATATTCCAATATAGTATTTCTCTCTTGGGGTATTGCTCTTTTTCTCTCTCTCTCTCTTTCTCTCTCTTGTATTATTACTCTATAATACCCCAAGAGAGAGAAAGAGTATTACCCCAAGAGTAAGAAGAGAGAGAGATACTCTATAATACCCTAAGAGTGAGAAAGAGTATTACCTCAAGAGTAATGAGAGAGAGAGACAGTAATACCCAAGAGAGAGAGAGTGAATAGTAATACTCTTGGGGTATTGCCCTCATAGTAATGGACTTATTTTTTACCCTCTTGGGTTAAATTATGTTGTTTTTTTTTTTTAAATTTAGAAAAACCCGAGTGATGATTTAAATGCTTCAGCAATGCACATTAGTTATATGTGCTTACATTAAGTTATAGATTTAAGTTCAAAAAGATAAATGTTTGATGCAATGGAACTCATGAAGAGTTAGTTAGTGCAAGTAAGAAAGAGGGAACTAGTTTTGAGAATTCACGGCGAAAGTGAGTTTCAAGACTAAATTGTGATAATTGCAAAGATATGACCTTAGGAAGATTTACCTTTAGTCTTTGCGTAGGGAATGAATCCTTTTCATTTTTACCCAATTGTTGATAAAAAGTTGGGGAATTAACAAAATAACCCCTAACTTATAGAATCAATGAAAAGTCAACCACTAAATAATTTTCTCTAACAAATAAAACATTCAAATATAGAAAATGAACGATGTAAACATCACCGTTAATTTGAACGAGATGACTCGACCATACTGATTTATAGAACTCACAGTGGAAAAGAGCTAATAATTATGAACAATAGATTTGAGAAAATAATGTATAAATTGATTTTAATCTTATAATTTAAAAGATTTTGTAAAAGAATATATAATATTTTAGATGTCGCATGATTTAGAATTATTTTACTGTCCATGAGAGAATCACAATTTGTTTGTTTCTGTAGATGATAGATGTAGAGAAAAGTCACATCTACTCTGTAGAAAGTTGTCTTTTCTGAATTTTATTTTAATAACTCATTTTTTATAGTGAAAATATAATATTTAAAAAATAATAATTATATCATATTTTAATATTTTGTTAGATTAATGTATTAAAAAGTTTATTATTTTTGAACGGAAATGGGCAGAAAAACATAAAAATTGACGAGTGATTGGCCGAAAGATCAGAGCTTTGGCTCAAAGACGACCGCCTTTGCCATTTCTACTAGCGTGATTTTGTGCCTGATGGCAACGGTGGAGAAACAACATCTTTGAAGAGCACATATCGGACTACATCCAAAACCTTACCAACAGCGAGGCAATACCAATGGCGACGGCGCCGAGCCACGGGCTCAGGCAGCTGACCACCGGGAGGTGCTTATGGTTCCAGGGGCTCAGGTCCACCGCTTCTTTCGCTGTGTCTATGTCTACTTCTCTCAAAGAAGAAGAGTCGGAGCAAACGCATCTCTTCCAACCTTCAAAACCCCGTAGCAGCAGAAAGTCACAGTCTTATTTTCCGAAGCGAGGGCAGACGGTGGAATTGGTTTGTGAGTCTCTGGGTTTTAAAGGAAAGGGTCTGTGCAAAGTGGCGGAGAATGGCTTTGTTGTCATGTGCGACCGCGCATTGCCTGGTGAGCGGTTCATTGGTCGGGTTACTTGAAGAAAGGGAAACTATGCTGAGGTATGTCCATTGATACTAGTGAGAAAGTCTAGTGGGCTTAGATTGTCGAATAGAACGAGTTAAATTAATGCTGAATTTCAATTAGTTTCACCATGTAGAGTTCTGCAATTCTCTCCAGTTTCTGTGGGTCTATCTGAACTCTGCTTGAGTACCATTATCCTTTCTCTCTAGAGCTTTTCCTGCTTTGCTTGAATTCTTCAATATACACTGTTTTTATTATGAATTGACTGATAGCTTCACCAGCTTACTTGTCTCATTGTAAAAGTATTTGATACTGTAAAAACAAGCATCACTATTTGCCCAAGTTGCTGCTAGATACAACTTAAGGCAGTGATGCAACCAATCTTTGGAGTTAATTATCTCTCTCTCGTATGAAATCAATATTTAGTGTTTTTTGGGGGGTCGTTTGAAAAGTGCAGGTGACTAAGTTGGAAACGACATCTCCTCATTGGGATCTTGTAGTTGCTCCTTGTGAGTATGCTTCTTATTGTGGAGGGTGTAAAACACAAAATCTTTCGTATGAAGCTCAGATTAAAGCTAAGGAACAACAAGTTAATGAGTTGGTGACGCATGTCGGAAGATTTTCTCAGAATCATCTCGAAATGTGTTCTGTCTTGAAGCCCATTGTTCCCTGTGACATCCAGTTTAATTATAGGAATAAGGCAAGTTTAGTTGGTCCCTCACCTTAGATATAAATGATTGCATCTTTATTGGAATTCAAATTCTCATTTTTATTCCATTCCAAATTTTACGAAGACGCCAATTTGATGAGAATGGATTGATATGACTGGATATATATAAAAGAACCTCTCTAGAAATTTCCTATTTTGTAGATGGAATTTTCATTTGGTTCTCAAAGATGGCAACCTAGCAAGCCATTGCCAGGCACAAGAGATGGAAGCGAAAATCATGCCATGGGCCTACATGCTCCAGGCTATTTTGACAAGGTTCTAAATGTTGACAAGTGCTTATTACAGAGCGAACCTGCCAATAAGGTATCTGACATTCTAAAATAATTATTAAAAACCTGTCAGCTCTTATGTAGAGATGCTAAACATCAGTCAGACTGGGATAGTTAAAGCTCTTAATTTTTTTACTTACATTTTAGAGATGGTGTTAATATTTTATTTCTTATCAAAAAATAGAATTTCTATTTTCATTAAAATGGCATAATAGTGTGTGAGGAGTTCTACATAGCCATTCATTCATAGTTTAGGAGCTGTAATCTAAACGAATAATCAAATTAATCAAACAGGCGTTGTAACATTTCGTAATTTCTTATCGATAAATTTCGAGGTATTACAGGTGCTGACCAAATTTAGCTGTGGAAACTGTAAATGTAAGCTAGACCTGGATGTTGAAGCTTGGGTGGAAGTACACCTAATGACATCTTTCCATCATTTAACAACTCAAACCAGAATTAACTTTTCTAAGAGCTCAACGTCGATCCACTTGGCTTACTTTGAGTGGCATACTCAAATTCTATGGCCGCGTAACTTTTCCCTTTTTTATTAAAAATGAAAAAATACTGCCTCATACAGGGTTCGGGTTTGAATAGAATGGCTTATTTAGTAAAATTTTGTTTGCTTACTTTTCCTTTCTGATAGGTTCTTGCTGTAGTCCAAGATTGTTGGAGGGATCCAGTACTAGGTTTGTCTCCTTATGATGTTCACTCTCAGTCTGGATTTTTAAAGCATCTCATGCTAAGAACCAGAAGGTATTTTAGTTGTATAGAACATTTCAATTATTGGTTTTTCTTTTTAAACTAGTCTTGTTGTTTAGAAGAGTACTTCAACGTGGAAGTTCTCTTATTTTTGTGATTTAATATTTGACATTCTTCTACGAGACCCTAAAATAAAGAGTTTATGTTCCGTCGATTGTTCTTCAACGTTAAACAAGTTGAAGTAATTTTCTCTATTAAAGTTTATGCATATCGAAAATTGAATACATCGATTGAACTTTTAAATACTGTTCTTCATTACTCTAGGGATGTGAAGACTGGTCTATGTGAAATCATGGTTAATTTTGTGACCTCATCCTACAAGCGAGAGTTGCTTCAACTCCTCGTTGAGAAAATTTCAACAATTCCACAAGTGGTTTGTACATTTGCATTTTTTGGCCGTTTGCTCTTATTATTTTCCTCGAAGAGAAGCCGGTTGTGTAAATGTTTTGTTTGATTTTTAGGGTAATCTCAGTGTCGTCTTGTAACATCCTTATTCTTTCTAGTACAATATTGTCCGCTTTGGGTTGAAACCCGTACGATTTTGTTCTTGGAGTCAGCTCAAAACGTGTTGTATTAGGTAGGGAGTTGAATTGTACTTGTAAACCATGTTTTTTCCATTCTCTTAAGCGATGTGGGACTGTGTATCCCCACTTATATGAGTCGAACTCTCACCTAGGCCATCTTTTCTTTCACTAGGCAGACTGTCACATGTCTGTCCGCACCCCCACTAATATGAGTTGAACCCTTACTTGGTTCATCTTTGTCTTTACAGGGTTGGCTATCACATGTCTATTTGGCGTTCTTTTACAATATCGATATTAATTTTTTCAAAAAAGATTCAGATTCTTCTTCAGGAATGCTATTCTTCTAGCCTAGGCATCTGAATCACAGGAGAATTCTTTATTTCCTTTTCTACCTCCCAATTGATGATCATTTAGTGGTTAATTATTTAGTTGTTTGTAATGGTCATTAGGTGAGCATAGTCAATAATGTAAATTCCGCGGTCGGTAACACATCTGTTGGGGAAGAGGAGTATATTTTATTTGGAAAGCCTACCATCACAGAGATTTTAAGGGGACTGACATTTCAAATATCAGCCAACTCCTTTTTTCAAACTAATACTCGCCAGGTAACTGCACAATTTATGTATGCTGCTTGCCCATCTACCCATCTTCACAGCACTGACGACATGTTTTAGGCAGATGTTCTTTATAAACTCATAGAAGACTGTGCTGGTATTAGTGGGGATGGCTCAGAAATTGTTCTCGATTTGTTTTGTGGGACTGGCACAATTGGTCTGACACTAGCAAAGAGGTCAATTACTCCGTCTTTTAAACTGAAACTAGCCCATCATCTGTTGAGTTTTTCAATTCCTCCGCCTTCTGACTTTCTGGTTTTGCTTGTTTTGAATATCAGGGTTGGACACATCTTTGGCTATGAAGTGGTTCCTGAAGCAATTGCAGATGCTCGTCAGAATCTGGAGTTGAACGGAATCAATAATGCCACGTTTTTCCAAGGGGGTCTTAATAAAATCGATGAAAATTTCGGGAATAATATTCCTAGGCCTGGCATTGTCATTTCAGGTCATCTTCTTCCCGTTGGCATCCTCTTTTCTTACTTGTTATGGACAATAAGTAATGATTCTTTCATATTAAGTATCATTATTTTCCAATAGGCTGAAGGCATTCCTTTCATTGTTTTTCATCTTCGCTTGATTTAACAACCCGCAGATCCAAACCGCCCAGGCATGCACATGAAGTTGATTAAATTTCTTCTGAAGCTCAAAGCTCCTCGCGTAGTTTACGTGTCTTGTAATCCTGCAACGTGTGCTCGAGACCTCGATTATCTCTGTCATGGTGTGGTAAGTCTAGCTTCTCCTACCAAGTCAAAGGCTTGTTGATTTAAGCTGAATTGAAATTGCCGGAAAAACTGTTTGCAGCCGGAGAAAAATATCGAAGGGTGTTACGGGCTAAAGAGCCTGCAGCCAGTCGACATGTTCCCCCACACTCCTCATATCGAGTGTGTTTGCCTGCTGGAGCTCATCTGATCTGATCCACACAAACGAGTGAAATCAAGATCCAATCCTGAGGTATGCTGAGGTAAACTATGCTGAGGTATGTCCATTGATACTAGAGAGAAAGTCTAGTGAGCTTAGATTGTCGAATAGAACGAGTTAAATTAATGCTGAATTTCAATTAGTTTCGCCATGTAGAGTTCTGCAATTCTCTCCAGTTTCTGTGGGTCTATCTCAACTCTGCTTGAGTACCAATATCCTTTCTCTCTAGAGCTTTTCCTGTTTTGCTTGAATTCTTCAATACACTGTTTTTATTGTGAATTGGTGTTAATATTTTATTTCTTATCAAAAAATGGAATTTCTATTTTCAGTGAAATGGCATAGTAGTGTGAGAGGAGTTGTATATGGTCATTCACTCATAGTTTAGGAGCTGTAATCTGAGCAAGAAGTTGCTGATAAAGTAGCTCCATGGTCTAAAGTTGTTGACAGAGTAGATTCCACCCTTTAATTGTCTCCATTCAGCCCCTTGAAATTTTCTTCTTTACTGTTTTTGACCGAGTTTTTATCATGCTTGTGCTTAGATCGTTGCTGCGCTGATGCCAATTATTAAAATTCTAGTGCAATGCGAGGAAATGAGGAAGATTATTTTGTAGTGAATCATCCGATCACTGGTTTCGTTACAGTGTGAGAAGGAGAAAGATAAAAAAAGACAAGATCTTCATCGCAGCATTAAAATAGCAATACTCATGCATTCAAGGCTTGAATAGTTGCAAAGATATGGCTTTTCACGCTTGTTAGAAGCACTTGATCACATCGTTTTGAGGTTTTCACCCTTTATCGTCCTGATTTTTACCCAACTGTAGATAAAAGTTTTGATTTTTACAGCTGAATCCGGAAGAAAGGCATAAAATTTGGCTCAAAGATTATAGCTTTAGCCACTTCTACTTCGTTGTAAAACTTTGTAATACAAAATGGAAAACATCAATACCAACTGATAAACATGTCTTTTCTGGTTCTAAACCAAATGCCAAGGCATTCAATTCCTCAGCTATATGCAGGATGGGCGTCTTTCTGTAAATGGGCAATTTTTAGTTTTCCCTTCCAGAAGAGGATTTAAATTGGTCCCAGTGTTGGATGGCGAATTCAGGCATTCGATGATTGCTTTGAGCACTCTGTGTCTTCAGTTTTGTTGGAACAGGTATTAGATAGAAGCCAATTGCATCTATAAAACGACCGCACCTCCCTTTGAACCCTTCAATTTGGCCTCCTTCCATCGGAAATAGAAATGGCGTCCCTTGTTCTCTTCCGTACGGCCTGTAGGTTCTTAGGTTGCTCCTGAACATCAGCGACCGGATCACCGGGGTGCTAGAGTTGTTGTAGGGAGCGTAGTGGCCACTCACGCCAACTAGAAATTCCTTTGGGAACTCTAATTTAATCTGGGGTTGAAGAAGATGAAGTAAGTTCTCCTTCGATTCTTATTATTTATCATTTGACGTGGTTTCTTAGCCCTACTTTCAAAGCTATTTCCAACTCGAATCAGAGATGATGGGGAAGAAGAAGATAAGTGAAGCAAGAGAGACTTGGTCTCAAGCTAACCTCAGTCATCCGGCCACCGCCACCTCCGTGTTTTTGGGATACAACCGGCTTACCATTATTATCATAGACTAGAGTTATGGAGTCGATGCAATGATCACAATAAAGGACGATTTCCCTTATGCCGGTGTATTCGCCATCATCCCATACGAATCCGCCATGTCCTCCCCATGGCCCCACAACTATGTCACCCGTCTTCTTCTTGTTTCTCTTCCTGTTTGCTTGGTCCCTGTCCCATCCGTCGTCCTGCCCACAAAAAAAAAAAACCACTGCAAGTCTTAACCAGATTCAGTTTTATGAATAAATCTGGAAGCGAAAATTGATAGAACTCGTCGCATAGGTCATCTATGGAAAGTCTCTGGAATAAAGAGGAAAATAAAGATGAATGGAAGACGGAAGAGACTATACCATGTAAAAGATGCAGAGATGCGGAAGGGAAGCTGTGCGTGCAGATTTGAGGGTGGAAAGGTCGGGGAGGAAAAGGAGAAAGAAAAGAAAGGTTTTGATCTTAGTGCCTGAGAAAATACGTCTCAGGGACAAGGTAGCCTCTTGTATTCAAGGCGGCTTCAATAGTACCAGCAGTACAGAAGTCTTCTGATGTCACCTCAAACCATATATATAAAACTCATTTTAAAAGAATTAAAATATGGGTACATCAAGAAATGTCACCTGATTTTTCAACAAGTTTAAAGTAAGTCATTATAATTTTGCTGTCTTAAGACACTGGAACCCAATCAGCTTTAAGTTAAATAATTTTAGTCCAATTTTGGCCTCCTCCACGATAAGTTAAAGTGATAACACATTTTTGTTTTATATTGTTGTGACATAATTTTTAGTGACTTAAATATTGTGTAATGCATTGCAATATTAGATGATAATATTTTTTTAATGATGACAGACACCATATGACTCGTGACAACACGATTGGCTATGTAAATGTATATGTTGGGAATTAAAAGAAGTTCAAGGTGGCAGGACGTGTTATATTGAGTTATTGTCACACCCCTAAATTTTCACCGTGTGGAATAGGGCGAATAGGTGTGCGGCGCCGCGATCCCCAATCACGACCAGCCTTCCCCGATGCACTTGCTCGTTGCGAACACAAGAACACCTCACTCAAACGTTGCCTCCTCGCGATGAAACTAGATCTTTATGGGAGCTCCGCCCCCAACCCGCTCTTTCGATTCCAAATCAAAGAACCTAGGATACAATTCTTCCACTCGGATCACCACAACTGCTCAAGGAAGCTAAACCTCACGCTTAGCTCTCCCCTTCGACTCAATTCTACTCAATTGATCGAATGCCTTGGCTTAGTGTCTCAAGGGTCTTATTTATAGGCAATAAGCAGCCCTAATTCAACTATAACTAGAAATCCTAATACAACCAAAACTATAACTAGGAATCCTACTACAACTAGAACTAGTAATCCTTGGGCAACTAGAACTAGAAATCCTAGGGCAACTAGGAAACCTAAAACTCATAAATTTCCATCTGGTCCCTGTGCTCAGTTGACGCGCTGACCGTCCGACGGTGCGCCAACTGCCCCTGTTGCGCCCATCCTGCTCTATGGTTACTCTGCCTGGCGCATGCCCCATGCGCGGTCTATCTGCTCAGTGCACCCAGCGCACTGTTGTGAGGCTTCCCGGAAGCCTCCTTTCGGGCGCTGCGCCCGTTCACGCCTCTTGAGAAAGGGAGCGTGACAAACCTCCCCCACTAACTAAAGTCGAAGTCCTCGTCGACTTACCCTCGCAGTAAGCTGTCACCCCCTTTTCTGATTGCTCCAAGTCCTTCTCGACTCGTACCCATCTGCTAATGTAGCTCGCTATCCGTTGCGATCCACTATGCTGTCTGTGTTTGGCCCTCCTGGCCCATCGTGGTTTGCTATCTCGTCGCGGCCCACGGTCTCTACTCATGTCAGACCTCCTTGGCCTGCATTGCCCGCACTCCGCTGCGGTCCCCTGTGCTGTGCCCCTGCTCAGGCTAGCTTGTACGCCCAATTGCTGCCTCGCGCCCATCTGACTCATACTCTTGGGAAGTCCCTGATTGCTTCCCGGATTGGCCCACTGACTTGTCTGCACTGCCCCCGCTGCTGCCTGCCTTGCCCAGTTGCCTTGCAAACTTAGTTTGGCCTGTTTCTCCTCTGGTTTGGCCTGCCTGGCCTGTTTGTTACCTGTGCGCTTTCCCCTCAGCCTCTCCCCCACATAGCCCTGCTCGACTCCGCGTAGTGTCGCTAAGAAAGACGTCTCTCCCTTCCGAACTCCCGCCTTTAATTGTAGAGAAGACTGCATAACGTGCTTTCCCCGGTTTTCACTCCTAACCGTGCAAGGTGTCGACTCATCTTGATTGAACATCATCCCCAAGTGTGGCGTAACCGTTGCCTTTGCTTGACAGAAGAACTCTAATCCCAAAATCAAGTCGAAATCGTCTAATGACACTATCATCATCGGACATCTTTGCTGCCATTCACCCACTCGCAATAAGGGCGTCGTCGTGCCCTGTATCGGTAGTGCACCTAAATTGACTGCCTTTATCATGCTCGCGCTCTTGGTCACCTCCGAGCCGAGCTCCCTCGCCTTCTGCTGCGAGATGAAGTTGTTGGTCGCGCCGGTGTCCAACATCGCGTGAACCTTCTCTTTGCCGATATACACGCTGACATACATTAACCCCTTCGACACCGCCACCACTGTGCTGCTTGTCGCCGGCGCATTGCTGCTTGTAAGGGCATTCACCAACTGAATGGGGTTCATCCAAGGTTCGACCTCCCCGTCAGAAGCCTCGCTCTGAGCCCTAACTGTGGAAACTGTTGCTTTATTGGTGCAATCTCGTGCAAAATGTGGCCCACCACATATGAAACACCCATGGGTTCTCTCGCATCGGGGTTGATCAGATCCCTTGGCCTTTGATCCCTCGTTCAGTTTACCTTTGTCGTGCCCACCGCCGTTTGATTGCTTGCCTTCACGCCGTCGCCTTTTCCTCTTTTCCTCTTAGGTGAAGAATTGGCTCGATAGTCCACCAACCCTTCTGCTGCCACAATCGCGGATTTCACGTCCTTCATCCCGTGCCGCCGCAGTTTCATTTGTGCCCACGGTTGAAGACCTGCCATGAAGTTGAAAAGTTTGTCCCTTTCGTGCATGTCGTGCAAATCCAATAGTAAAGAGCTGTATTCTCGAACATAATCTCTCACAAATCTCATCTGTCGCAACTTTCTTAAAGCTTCCCTCGCCGTCCACTTAGCATTAAGAGGAAGGAACCGTTCCTTCAATTCTCTCTTAATCCCTTTGAAATTTTCGATCTTTGGCTCCTTAGCTTCGCATTGCCTCCACCATAGCTTAGCGTCGCCTGTCAGATACATGCTAAAAACCGAAACTTTATCGACCTCTTCAACACTGGCTGCTTTAAAATAGTGCTCCACGTCCCAAAGAAAATTCTCTAGCTCTTTGGCATCCTTATTGCCGTTACATGGCTTCAGCTCCGGTACCCTGTACTTCTTTGTTGTGACGCCAAGCCTACTCGCTGCGCCACCTGCTGTAGCCGTTGCCATCGCTACTCTCGCCATTGCTGTCGCTGCCTCTGTTGCTGCGTTCAGCCATGCAATTTCTCCGTCAACACGCTGCTGTCCGTCGCTCATGCGTTGCTTCGTCGCCGCCATGTCTTCTCTCATCGAAGCCTTGAAAGCGTCGAACTCCTTCTTGAGGGAGAATAATTGGAATAACAAAGATCCCTTGTCGCCAGCATCTACGACTCCTGTGAAATCCTCAAAACGAGAAAATCTTGCAGAAACTTCGTCTTCCATCTCAAATCACCTCCTCGTGAACCGATTGATACAAATCTCGATAATAACCTCAAGCCCCGCTCGAAAATTGTCACCTTTATTCAGATACCAGCTTCAAACTCCTCTCTGAAGGTGCGTAGCCTTGCTCTGATACCAACTTCAAACTACTCTTTGAAGTTGCGTATCCCTGGAACCCTGCTCTGATACCAACTTCAAACTACTCTTTGAAGTTGCGTATGCTCGTAGCCCTGCTCTGATACCAACTTCAAACTCCTATTTGAAGTTGCGTATGCTCCGATGTTTCGCTCTGATACCAACTTCAAACTACTCTTTGAAGTTGCGTATCCCTGGAACCCTGCTCTGATACCAACTGTCACACCCCTAAATTATCGTCGTGCGGAATAGGGCGAATAGGTGTGCGGCGCCGCGATCCCCGATCACGACCAGCCTTCCCCGATGCACTTGCTTGTTGCGAACACAAGAACACCTCACTCGAACGTTGCCTCCTCGCAATGAAACTAGATCTTTACGGGAGCCCCGCCCCCAACCCGCTCTTTCGATTCCAAATCAAAGAACCTAGGATACAATTCTTCCACTCAGATCAACACAACTGCTCAAGGAAGCTAAACCTCACGCTTAGCTCTCCCCTTCGACTCAATTCTACTCAATTGATCGAATGTCTTGGCATGGTGTCTCAAGGGTCTTATTTATAGGCAATAAGCAACCCTAATTCAACTATAACTAGGAATCCTAATACAACCAGAACTATAACTAGGAATCCTACTACAACTAGAACTAGTAATCATTGGGCAACTAGAACTAGAAATCCTAGGGCAACTAGGAATCCTAGGGCAACTAGGAAACCTAAAACCCATAAATTTCCATCTGGTCCCTGTGCTCAGTTGACGGGCTGACCGTCCGACGGTGCTCCAACTGCCCCTGTTGCGCCCATCCTGCTAGATGGTTACTCTGCCTGGCGCACGCCCCATGCGCGGCCTATCTGCTCAGTGCGCCCAGCGCACTGTTGTGAGGCTTCCCGGAAGCCTCCTTTCGGGCGCTGCGCCCGTTCACGCCTCTTGAGAAAGGGAGCGTGACAGTTATGGAGTTAAGATCCTTGCCCATAAAACTTAGCAACATTATTTTTGTTGCAAACTAGACATATCTGAAGTTGAAATCACTTTATAAAATTTTAAGTTTTTTGCTTAAGAAGGTGAAATTTATTTGGTATACATAAAACGTCGGGAATTATTAAATTAATACTTAGCAATCGGAAATTGACCGTACAAAGTTTCCATGAGCCCTCTTTCTGGTCAGTTTGTTGGGACAGAGGTTAGATAGAAGCAGATTGAGTCCAACAAAAAGGTCGCACCTCTCTTTGAACCCTGCAATTTGGTTTCCTTCCTTTGCCAACGTAAATGGCGTCCCTTCTTCTATTCCGTACGGCCCAAAGATTCTTTTGTTGCTCCTGAACATCAGCGACCGAATCACGGAGGTGATAGTGTAGAACGGAGAGTAGTGACCACTCACACCAACTAGAAACTTATCTGGGTAATTTAATTTAATCTGTGATTCATGAAGATGAAGTAAGTTCTGTTTCGATATCAATTATTTATCATATAAATTTAGAGTTATTCCCAACTCAAAGTAGAAACAACAAGGAAGAAGAAGAGAAGCAAAGCGAGAAAAACATGGTTTCAAGCTAACCTCAGTTTTTTCGCCACCATCACCTCCATGTTTTGGGGATACAACCTGCTTACCATTATCGTCATAGACCAAACTTATTGAGTCAATGCAAACACTGTGATGAATGATAATCTGTTTAACGCCAGTGTATTCGCCATCATCCCACATGGAGCCACCTTTTCCTCCCAATGGCTCCACAATTATGTGACTAGACATTGTTCCTCTTCCTAGTTTTGTCGGATAAGAGGTTAGATAGAAGCTGATTGTGTCTAGATATGCACTGGACCTCCCTTTGAACCCTGTGATTTGACGCCCTTCATTTGACAATATAAATGGCGTCCCTTCTTCTCTTCCGTACGGCCCGTAGGTTCTTAGGTTGCTCTCGAACTCCAGCGACCAGATCACGGGGGTGATAGAGTTGAATGATTTGTAGTGGCCCTTCACGCCAATAAGAAACTCTTCTGGGTAATCTAATTTAATCTATGGTTGATGAAGATGAAGTAAGTTTTGTTTCCATCACTATTATTTATCATACAATTTTAGAGCTATTTCCAAATCAACAAGGAAGAAGAAAAGAAGCATAACAAGAAAGACATGGTTTGATGCTAACCTCAGTTTTTCCGCCACCATCACCTCCATGTTTTGGGGATAAAACCCACTCACCATTATCCTCGTAGACCAGACTTATTGAGTTGATGTAAAGACCGTGATAAATGATGATCTGTCTGACGCCGGTGTATTGGCCACCATCCCACATGGAGCCACCTTTTCCTCCCCATGGCTCCAGAATTATGTGACTCAACATTTTATCTTTTCCTGGTTTTGTTGGAACAGATGTTAGATAGAAGCCGATTGCATCTAGATATATACTTGACCTCCCTTTGAATCCTGCGATTTGATCCCCTTCATTTGGCAATATAAATGGTGTCCCTTCTTCTATTCCGTATGGCCCAAAGATTCTTCTGTTGTTCCAGAACTTCAGCGACCGGATCACGGGGGGTGATAGTGTGGAACGGAGAGTAGCGGCCACTCACGCCAACTAGAAACTCCTCTGGGTAATCTAATTTAATCTGTGATTAATGAAGACGAAGTAAGTTCAATTTCTATCACTATTATTTATCATTTAAATTTAGAGCTATTTCCAACTCAAAGTAGAAACAATGGGGAAGAAGAAGAGAAGCAAAGCGAGAAAGACATGGTTTCAAGCTAACTCAGTTCTTTTGCCACCACCACCTCCACGTTTTGGGGATACAACCTGTTTACCATTATCGTCGTAGAACAGACTTATTGAGTCTATGCAAAGACCAAGATAAATGATTATCTGTTTTACACCAGTGTATTCGCCATCATCCCACGTGGAGCCACCTTTTCCTCCATGTGGCTCCACAATTATGTGACTCCACATTATTCCTCTTCCTAGTTTTGTTGGATAAGCGGTTAGATAGAAGCCAATTGCATCTAGATATGCACCAGACCTTCCTTTGAACCCTGCAATTTTACGCCCTTCATTTGGTAATATAAATGGCGTCCCTGCTTTCCTTCCGTATGGCCCGTAAGTTCTTAGGTTGCTCTTGAACTCCAGTGACCAGATCACAGGGCTGATAGAGTTGAACGGTTTGTAGTGGCCCCTCATGCCAACAAGAAACTCTTCTGGGGAATCTAATTTAATCTGTGGTTCATGAAGATGAAGTAAGTTTTGTTTCTATCACTATTATTTATCACACAATTTAAGAACTATTTCCAACTCAAAGGGGAAGAAGAAAAGAAGCAAAGCAAGAAAGACATGGTTTGAGGCTAACCTCAGTTTTTACGCCACCATCGCCTCCATGTTTTGGGGATACAACCAACTTACCGTTATCATCGTAGACCAAAGCTAGGGAGTTTATGCAATGACCGTCATAAATAATAATTTTCCTGACGCTAGTGTATTCGCCATCATCCCACATGGAGCTGCCATTTCCTCCCCATGTCCCCACAATTATGTCACTCGACATCTTTTTGTTCCTCTTTATGGTTGCTTGGTCCAAGTACAATTTGTCCTCCTGCCCAGTAACCATATTCAGTTTTATCAATAGAATTAGAAGTAAAACTCAATAGACTCAATAGAATTAGAAGTAACTCAATATTCAGTTTTATCTATGAAAAGTCTTTGGTGTAAGTGGGACATTGGGAAGATGAGAAGAGAATTTACCTCGCAAAAGATGCAGAGTTGAAGAAGGGAAGCTGGAAAATGGTGTGAGAAGATTTGAGGGTGGAAAGGTGGGATTGAAATAGCAATACTCAATCATTAGCTGACCTTCGTTAAATATTCAAATAGCAATACTCGCGCATTCAAGGCTAGAATATTAGACAGCTGCACCATTTCAAACCACGTTACACAAAACTCATTTTTAGAGATATTCAAGGATGCCTCCGTCAAGAAATGTGCCATGATTGTTTAATAAGTTTAAGGGCTGAAATTGTTTTGCATTGTGCTTAATTAGGGCGGTGCACTAGTCCCTTTGGTCTTGTTTTGAGACTGGGTTTCTAGTTTAACTAGGACTGAAAAAATTAGGTTTTTGTTGTGGAATCGAACGAATTGATTTTTATAATTCGTTGTTCTAAATTAAAATATAAAACTAATACTATTAAAATATGTATCTAAGATTGATTTTGGATATGTTGTATTAAGTTTGAATCCGGATTAGATTGAATCATAAATTATTTTTACATTTGAATCAAGTTTATGTTGGATTTTGTAACCCCGACTCCATTTGTCTCTAACAATTTTTGCACCAAGAGTTTTTAACCAAGCCGTGGTCCATGGTTAATTGTAGAGAAAACACATTTTTGTTTTATATTGTCGTGACATAATTTTCAATAATTTGTGTCTTATATTGCAATATTACTTGATAATGTTTGTTTTTCCTGAATACATGTGTCGCATGACTCGTAATATACAACATGATGAAATATATGATCGATGTTTGTTATAATAAGATAACATGATTAGGCGAGTACATTAATATTAAATGTTCGGATTTAGAAAAACTCGAGTGATGATTTAAATGCTCCATCAATGCACTTTAGTTATAATTCATGAAGAGTTAGTTAGTGCATGTAAGAAAGAGAGAAAAAGTTTTGAGAATTCATGGTGTAGAAAGTGAGTTAGAAGACTAGAATTGTGATAATTGCAAAGATATGACGTTTGGGAGTTTTACTCTAAGTCTATGTCCAGGGAACGCATAGTTTTCATTTTTACCCAATTGTAGATATAAGAGAAAATGACAAATCATCTGTTACTTTATAAACAATGACAAGTCAACAACTTAAGTATTTTTATTAATAATTTAATTAATGAACTATGAAACATTGCCGTTGTGAATATCACTATTAACTTTCTGAAAATCGCAGTGAAAAAGAACAAATACCTATGGAATGAATGAAAAGAACTTGTGATTTTAAAAGAGACTTTAAATGGAAAAGAGTTAGCATCCATGAATAATGAATTTAGAAGATTTTAGATTTTGTAAAAAAATAGATTTTTAAGATTTTGTGTTTTATAATTTAGAAGATTTTGTAAAAGAATGTTAATATTTTAGTTTTGGGACGATTTAAAAATGTTTTACAATTAATGAAAGAATCACAATTTGTCTGTGTTGTTGGTAATTTTTTACAAAAAAAACAATTATTTTTTTTATTTGCAGATATTTCTCTATGGATCGACAACGTTCCTCTGTGTATCCATGACGTTTCTAAGTTATATTTCAAAAATTCACATTTCATAACAAAAGGATAATATTTTGGGGCAAAATGACAATGTTATTTAATGAAAAATATAAATATAGTGTTTATTCTATCAATTTTTTTAAATTTAATGGTTAAATTGTTAACAAAAATATTTAATTGTTTGTCGAACACAAATCGGTAACTTTGGGCAGAAAAACATAAAAATTGACAAGAGATTGGGTGAAAAGATCAAAACTTTGGCTTAAAGATAACAGCCTTCGTCATTTCTACTGTTGTGATTTTGTGCCTGAAGGAAACGGTGGTGAAACAAGATCTTTGAAGAACACATATCTGACTGCATCCAAAACCTTACCAACAGCGAGGCAATACCAATGGCGACGGCGCCGAGCCACGGGCTCAGGCAGCTGACCACCGGGAGGTGCCCATGGTTCCAGGGGCTCAGGTCCCCCTCCTCTTTCGCTGTGTCTTGTCTTCTCTCAAAGAAGAAGAGTCGGAGCAAACGTATCTCTCCCAACCTTCAAAACCCAGTAGCAGCAGAAACTCCCACTCTTATTTCCGAAGCGAGGGCAGACGGTGGAATTGGTTTGTGAGTCTCTGGGTTTTAAAGGGAAGGGTCTGTGCAAAGTGGCGGAGACTGGCTTTGTTGTCATGTGCGACCGCGCATTGTCTGGCGAGCGGTTCATTGGTCGGGTTACTCGAAGAAAGGGAAACTATGCTGAGGTATGTCCATGGATGCTAGTGAGCTTAGATTGTCGAATAGAACGAGTTAAATTAATGCTGAATTTCATTTAGTTTCACCATGTAGAGTTCTGCAATCCTCTCCAGTTTCTGTGGGTCTATCTGCACTCTGCTTGAGTACCAATATCCTCTCTCAAGAGCTTTTCCTGTTTTGCTTGAATTCTTCAATATACACTGTTTTTATTATGAATTGACTAATAGCATCACCACTTTACTTGTCTCATTGTAAAAGTATTTGATACTGTACAAACAAGCATAACTATTAGCCCAAGTTGCTGCTACAAACAACCAAAGGCACTGATGCCACTACAATCTTTGGAGTTGACTTTCTCTCTCTCGTATGAAATCAATATTCTGTGTTTTTTGGGGGGTTGTTTGAAAAGTGCAGGTGACTAAGTTGGAAACGATATCTCCTCATTGGGATCTTGTAGTTGCTCCTTGTGAGTATGCTTCTTATTGTGGAGGGTGTAAAACACAAAACCTGTCGTCAACCTTTGAGATATTCAAGTATGCCTCCGTCAAGAAACTTGCCATGATTGTTTCATAAGTTTAAAGGCTGAAATTATTTTGCATTGTGATTCATCAGGGCCGTGCGCTGGTCCCTTTGGTCTTGCTTCAAGACCCGATTTCTAGTTTAACTGGACTGAAAAAGTTAGGTTTTTGTTATCGAATACCTAATTGATTTTTATAATTTTCTGTTCTAAATTAAAATAAAAAAACTAATACTATTAAAAAATGTATTTAAGATGGATTATGGATATGTTGTATTAAGTTTGGATCGGCGTTGGATTAAATCATAAATTATTTTTATATTTGAATTGAATTTAAGTTGGATTTTGTAACCTCCGATTCCATTTGGCTCCAACAATTTTTTGCAAGAGTCGTTAGCCAAACAATGGTCCGTGGACTGAACTAAACCGAAATTGAACTATTGGTTATGATTCGAAATGCAATTTCAATGTGGTTTTGCACACCCTTATGAGTTGTTGAAAAAATAGCGTTGAAATAACAAACGAGATTTGGAAAAGAGAAAGAGAAAACACTGGACACCGAATTTACGTGGAAAATCCAAAACGGGAAAAAAAATACGGGCAGAGGAGAAATCGGTACAATGAGCTTTGCGGCTTAAGCATATATTTATAGGAATAAAGGAAACCCTAGTCATATTGGAATTGGAAACCCTAATCCTGCAAGAATTAGGAAACCTCCAATGTGGGCCAAAATCGGCCTGGCCCAATTAGAATTTGGGTCACACTTGTAGGATCGATATACTCCTATAGAGGGGGGTGAATATAGCGTTTCTAATAATTTCGTGCGATATTTAAATTCTCTAAATCCCTAAGTGATTTATCGAATATGATTAAATATGCAATCACATTAAATGCATAAATTAAAGAGTAAGGGTTAGAGAAATACACACAATATTTGTTTACGCGGTTCGGCAAACTCGCCTATGTCCGCGCTCCAAGTTTCACTCAGAGATATACTAAATAATTGGCTTACGGGTGCCAATAAAACCGTTTACAAATTGACTATTAAACGGGGCGTCACCCTTGACTAATTCTTAGGTCGTCAACCTTTGACTCTTACGAGTCGTCACTCTTAATTTGACTATTGCGGGGCGTCACCCAATGATTGAACTTACGGGTGTTCAATCTAGCCTAGGAGTGTTTCGATGAATTCTTAGGGAATCATCCTTTACAATCAAGCGCAAATATAGAATATGGAAATTAAAGCGCAATCTAACTAATCCTAATTCTCCCAAATATAACTCTCAAGTTTATGGATTAGGGAGAATTGGATATACAACAATATTAAAAGCTCACAATGATTAGAATCACGTATTAAATTCGGCAGGGCTTCGCCACGATTCTCGGTTCGTTGTTGAGAGCTTGGAGTGATCTTATATTTATAGACACTGCTCCAACAGTCGACCTTTTGCCCTCACCGGTCGACCCTTTTACTAGCCGTTGGAGTTCTGCCGGTTGAGATTTGACCGTTGGAAGCAAACTTCCACTGTGCGGTCGACCGTGCGGTCGACCCTTTCCTTCGTGCAGAACTTCTGGAGCACTCTGTCCATTTTGCGGTCGACCGTGCGGTCGACCCTTTCCTTCATTGATGGACCTCCAGTGGACTTTTGAAGACGGGTGAGAAAAAGGAGTTTTCAAATGATGCAGTCGACCTTTCGTCAAAGCGGTTGACCGTTTCCTTCATTGCAGAAATTTTTGGCAAGCTGTTTTTTTTCTGCTTCACAGTTAGGTCGACCGTGAGGTCGACCCTTTCCTTCATGGATGCCCATCGAGGTCGACCTTTTGTGTTGTTTCATCGACCTTTTGCTCCTTCTTCCCCTTCTTGATTTTCCTAAGTCCCAAAACGATGTGCATTCACTACATGGACTTAGATAGACATGTTAGCACACTTTAATACCCTCAACATGGGTATTTTTGATAAATTTGAGTATAAATATAATGAATAAAAATGTTGAATACATTATCAATAAAAACACAATTAACCAACTTATTATTTTCATTACATTAAACCATTTGGTCATCATCAAAATAAAACTAAACCTAACAAAAAGGCTAACAACACTGAACCCTAACAATCTCCACCTTGACACGAATTTCACCCTATAAATATAACAATAGAAAACTTTAGAAAATCTCATCTTCCACAAGTGCCATTGAGGGCGAAATCAGCAGCTAATACCAACCAAGCTCAAACAATGCTTGAACTTGGGTGTGGGCAAAGTCTTTGTCATCATATCAGCAGGATTATCATGAGTACTGATTTTACTAACTGCAAAATCACCACTAGCACCCACTTCACGAACAAAATGATAACGAATATCGATGTGCTTCGTCCTCTCATGAAACATTCGATCTTTAGTGAGAAATATTGCACTCTGACTATCGCAAAACACTATGGCAATATGCAAATCTCCACTGAGCTCACCAAACAAACCTTTAACCATATAGCTTCTTTACAAGCCTATATAATAGCCATATATTCTACCTCTGTAGTAGACAACTCAACCGTATCCTGTAAGGTAGCTCTCCAACTGATAGCGCAACCCCCAATTGTAAAGACATATTCGGTAAGAGATCTTCTCTTATCGATATCCCCTGCATAATGAGAATCAACATATCTAATGACAGGATCTCGAGTTCTTCCAAATTGAAGACAAGAATCACTAGTTCCACGTAGATACCTAAGAATCCACTGAACAGCTCTCCAGTGTTCCTTTCCTGGATTTGCCATGTACCTACTAACTGCACTGATTGCATAAGATAAATTTGGATGCGTGCATACCATAGCATACATGAGAGATCCCACGGCACTAGAATACGGAACTCGTGACATATAATTAATTTCATCATCTGAATGCGGACATAAGTCTGACGAAAGCCTGAAATGAGCTGCTAAAGGAGTACCAACAGGTTTAGACTTATTCATGTTAAACCTGCAGAGAACTTTCTGAATGTACCCCCTTTGACTTAGGTACACTTTCCCATATTTTCTATCTCTCTGTATCTCCATACCAAGTATCTTTTTCGCTGCTCCCAAATCTTTCATCTCAAACTCTTTACTCAGTTGTGCTTTGACCCTTTTGATTTCTTCAATATCTTTAGCTGCGATTAACATATCATCGACGTATAAAAGCAGATAAATCACTGACCCATTCTGACTATTCTTTATGTAGACACAGCTGTCATAATTGCTTCTTCTGAAATCTTGAGCAAGCATGAATGAATCGAACCTCTTATACCACTGTCTAGGCGACTGCTTTAGACCATAAAGGGATTTCTTCAAAGAACAAACATAGTCTTCTTTTCCGGATACTATAAAACCTTCAGGTTGCTGCATATAGATGTCCTCCTAAAGCTCTCCATGTAAAAAGACAGTTTTCACATCCAACTGCTCAAGCTCAAAATTGTGCATAGCCACAACACCTAGCAAAGCTCGAATCGAACTGTGCTTAACCACCGGAGAAAACACATCAGTGAAGTCTACACCTGGAATCTGACTGGACCCCTTGGCAACCAAACGTGCTTTGTACATGTCTTCTTCAACACCTGGTGTACCTTCCTTTTTCTTGAATACCCATTTGCAGTGAACCACTTCATTTAACTGAGTCCCACGTGCCATTTTTTCTGAAGAGACTTCATCTCCTCCTACATGGCGATCATCCATTTCTCTGAATTTTCTAAACTCACGGCCTCTGAATAAGAAGACGGTTCTTCACTGGAATCAATGCTTTCAGCTACACTCAAAGCATAAGCAACCAAATCTACTTCACCATATTTCTGTGGAGGTCTAATCTCTCTTCTTAGCCTATTTTTAGCGATGGAATACTCTGGCGAAGTTGATCCTGGTGATTGTGCAGAAACTGTATCACCCTCTTATCTGAACTGGTCTGACCTGAGGACTCTAATGTCGACCCTGATTCAACTTCAACCTCAACCTCGCTACTAGATAAATGATTAGTTTTATCTGTCAACTCTTTAGGAGATGAACTCCCAAACATAGCAGCTTCATCAAATACCACATTTCTGCTCACTATCACTTTCTTGGATTCAGGGCACCATAACCTATATCCATTGACACCAGACTGGTATCCCAGGAATATACATTTCAATGATCTGGGCTCTAACTTACCATTATCAACATGAGCATACGCGGGACAACCAAATACTCTCAAACCTAAATAATCAACAGGATTACCAGACCAAACTTCTTCAGCAGCTTTCTTATCAAGAGCATTTGACGGAGAACGATTCACAATATAACAAGCAGTAGTAGTAGCTTCAGCCCAAAATGACTTAGGTAAACCAGAATCTGAAATCATACACCGAACCTTTTCCGTTAAAGTTTTATTCATACGCTCTGCCACTTTATTTTGCTGTGGAGTTTCCAGGACTGTCAGATGCCTCATAATACCTTCTGACCTGCAGAAAGAGTTGAACTCTCCCGAAAAAACTCTAATCCATTATCGGTGCGTAAACATTTTACCTGCTTTCCTGTCTGCTTTTCAATTAAAAACTTCCACTCCTTGAAAGTAGCAAATACATCACTTTTCTTCTTGAGAAAGAACACTCAAAGCTTTCTTGAAAAATCATCAATCATGGTCAACATATAATGTGCCCCTCCCTTGGAAGGCACCAGTGCTGGACCCCAAAGATCTGAGTGGATGTAACCTAATTTTTCTTTCGTATTGTAAGTGGCTGTAGTGAATGTAACTCTCTTCTGTTTTCCAAAAATATAATGCTTGCAAAATTTTAATTTACTGGTGCTCTGACCATTCAAAAGTCCTCTTCGGCTATGCTCATTCATCCCATTTTCACCCATATGCCCCAAACGCATATGCCATAATTTGGTAAGATCTTCAACTGACAATGAAGTACCAACTGCAGCATCCCCTACAACTATAGATCCCTGCAAAACATATAAATTATCAGATTTTCTCTGCCTTTTCATCATAGTAAGAGAACCACGGTTGATCTTCAAAACTCCACCTTCACCGGTGTACCTATACCCTTTTAGATCAAGAGTACTTAACGAGATCAAATTTCTCTTAAAATCAGGAATATGTCGCACGTCACAAAGTGTTCTGACAACACCATCATACATCTTGATTCTGATCAAATCAATCCTTGCTATCTTGCACGATAAATTATTACCCATCAACACTACACCTTTTAGCACTGGCTCATACGTCGAAAATCAATCTTTGTTGAGACACATATGAAACGTACAAGCCGAATCCAAAACCCACTCATTGGATGGTTTTGAATATCCGTCAGACACAACCAAAAGATCTCCTCCTGATTCACAATTTTTTTCTTCAGCGACAACTGCTTTACCAGACTTCTCTGGTTGTTTTCCTTTCTAATCAGCTTGCTCTTTTCTCTTATTCTGCAATTTATAACACTCAGATTTAATATGCCCCTTTTTCTGATAGAAAAAACAAACTTTGTTTCTGTTCCTGGACTTTGATCTGCTTTTCGAACCCTTTCTGTTACTGTTCCCTTTATCGGACCTCTCTGATGTTCTACCCCGGGTGATCAATCTCTCTCCTGAGTTCCAGATCCAACTACAAAGTGCTTCATCATTTCTTTTGAAAGCAAAGCATCGTAGACATCTTTCAGAGTCAATGTGTCCCGATTGTACAGAATGGTATCCCGGAAAATATTGTACGATGCAGGCAGTGAACATAGCAAAATCAAACCCAAATCCTCCTCATCATATTTGCATTCCATTGTTTCCAAATCCGAAAAAATTCCTTTAAATGCAACCAAGTATTCTTCAATCGAAGTTCCTTCTTCCATACGATGAAAGTATAATCGCTGCTTTAAATGCAGCTTACTCGTCAGGGTTTTATGCATGCACAATTCTTCTTACTTTGTCCATATTTCAACAGCAGATTTCGCCTTCATGACATCCCCCAAAATCGCATTTGATAAATGAAGACGGATCACAGATAACGCTTTTCTGTCCCTCAATAATTTTTCTTCCTCGGTCAAAGACACTGGCATATTATCGACCTCCAATAATGTATTGTCTAATTCCATCTGAGCAAGAATATCCCGCATTTTTATCTGCCATATTAGAAATCTCGTATTCCGATCCAGCATTGGAATTTCATATTTCATTGAAGTCATCCCCAAAAATCAGAATTTTCCCTGAAAAATTTGATAGAATATCTGCACCAAAATTGAAGCTCCAAATATACTAGAATATTTCAATAACCCAACCAAAATATTCCAACAATAATCTTCAATCTGAAAATCCCAAAATTTCCACAATCTCCGTTGTGAACCTGCACTATCCAAAATTTAATCAATTTTAGAATACCCAAATCAGATCCTCGATGATAGTGGGCAACGGACGGAGGTGCAGCTTCAGTTGGCAGCGAGGGCGACGGATGCGGTTCGCTTCTAAACGACCGACAGACGACGAGTTGGGTTCTTCTCTGGACAGATCTGTTCTTCGCGAAGTCGGGAGACAGCCGCGAGCTTCGTTCATCGCTGGAGATCAATCGGCGGTGCTCTTCGCTGGATAGAATTGCCGGCGCTGGAGAGACTGATCGCGGCGAGCAGTTCTAGCTGGTTTCGTCGCGGGTAGGCTCGATTGACAGGCGCAACTGGTTTTTCGTCCTGTGCTGATTCTGTTCTTCGATGGAGAAGAAGAACAGCTCGCGGGCAGGGAGGGCTTCTTCGGGCAGCAGCAATTTTATTTTTTCTTTTTCAATTTCTGATTTCCAAAATCAAAATCACGAACTCGTTCCAACTCCGATAAATCGAAAAGCCTCAATTTTCAGAAACCTTCAACTTCCCTCTAATACCAATAGTTGAAAATTGATATAGAGAATATAACCTGGAGCTCTGATACCAATTGTTGAAAAAATAGCGTTGAAATAACGAACGAAATTTGGAAAAGAGAAAACACTAGACACCGAATTTACGTGAAAAACCCAAGACGGGAAAAAAACTACGGGCAGAGGAGAAATCACTATAGAAATCGGTACAATGAGCTTTGCGGCTTAAGCATATATTTATAGGAATAAAGGAAACCCTAGTCATACTGGAATTGGAAACCCTAATCCTGCAGGAATTAGGAAACCTCCAATGTGGGCGAAAACCGGCCTGGCCCTATTAGAATCCGGGTCACACTGAACTCTAACATGAATAATTGTACAAAAAACACATTTTTGTTTTACATTGTCGTGACATAATTTTCAATAATTTGGATATTGTGTCATACATTGCAATATTAGTTGATAATGTTTTTTTGGCTAAATACATGTGTCATATGACTTGTAATATATAACATGATAAAATATATGATCAATATTTGTAGTCGGTCGAGTGGTAATGTTTTGTTATGATGAGATAACACGATTAGCTGAGTGCGTAAATGTAAAATGTTCGGATTTAGAAAAACTTATGATAATTTAAATGCTTCAGCAACACACATTAGTTACTTGTGCTTACATTGAGTTATAGCATTAAGTTTGAAAGGATAAATGTTTGATGCAATGAAACTCATGAAGAGTTAGCCAGTGCAGGTAAGAAAGAGGGAACAAGTTTTGAGATGTCAGGGCGTAGAAAGTGAGTTTGAAGACTAAAATTGTGATAATTGCAAACATACGACCTTCGGGAGTTTTACCCTTAGTCTATGCGTAGGGAACGCATCGTTTTCATTTTTACCCACTCGTAGATAAAATGTTTAGATTTTTTCAAATGGGCTAAAAAACATAAAAATTGACGAGTGATTGGGTGAAAGGTCAGAGCTTTGGCTTAAAGATGACAGCCTTAGCCACTTCTACTGTCGGGATTTTGTGCCTGAAGGCAACTGTGGCAAAACAGTAGGTGATTTTTAGGTTCTCTTGCACGGTAGAATTTTTGTTGTTCATAACAATGATAACGTGTTTAACTTTTGTATCATGAAAAAATTTTTTAACATAAACATAAAATGAATCGTTGTTATAATATATTAATAATAATATGTATAAAAAAATATATTATTTTATAGAAAAAATGACAAATCAACCATCATCCTTTACTATTTGTGACAAACCAACCATCATTCCTTTTTTGCTAACAAAGTAACCACTAAATTATAGAAAAATGACGCCGCCACTATCGCTATCACGTTTGCCGTTAATGTGATGAAGTTGAGCCGTGACAATTTATCATAGTTCATAGGTTAATTTGTTAAACTGTGATATTCGTCATAGTTCAAGAGTTAAATTGTTAAACAGCAGTGGATCATCGCCATAGTTCAGGGGTTTATTTGTAAAATTGCGGCAATTCATCATCATAGTTCAGGGATAAAATTGTTAAAACCGTAGCAGTTTGTCATAGTTCAAGAGTAAAATTGTTAAATCGCAAGGACTTGATGAGAAGAAAATTCTATTCTTTCACGTATCGCGACGATGAATCTTTGAACATCAATAATTCTCACAATTTTCAACGGTTTTGGACGTTTGAGTACTCGTTTTGTCATTCAGTGCTTATCAGAGCAGATTTTGGTTGGAAAACGTGTAGAGCTTCGCTATTTTGAATTGTGTAAGGGAAGTTGGTGGACTTAGAAGCGTTTTTAGGCCTCGAAAGTGGGCTTAGAAGCTAACTTTTTCGGTCGACCAAAGGTAGGCTAGTTAGTCGAAAATCTCACAAAATGCCTGGAATCATTGTTTTGGTCGACGCATTGTACCCACTTCACATATAACGAGTCAATTACACACCAGTTGGGTTCCTAATCCCGGTATAGGACCCTTCCACTTATTTCTTTGGATTTATTGATGAGAATTCCCGTATTTTATACATTTTTCAAGCTCGGACGAGTTCAAATATTTTGAGGTAATCTCCGAAGAGACGGTTATTCCTACTACAAAGAAAGAATGTTAGAAAGGTAGAGATTTCTATACCTTTTGCGTTATATGACAACATGTTTTCAAAAAAACATTATTGTGGAATACCACACTTGAAAAAGGACGGGGATTGTTTCGACAACACGTCGGTTTTTATGTATATGTATGTTTTTTCACGTTTAATTTTCGTACATGGTTTGAGATTTATTGTGCATATATCGGAGGATGAATCTTCGTAATATTTTAGGCACTCTAGCACTAAAGCATCACGATGATATCCCGTGGAAACTTTCTACTGTGTGAAGATTGATTGTTTGTACGTGCGAAATGGGGATGGGGTATCGGTGATATGTCCTCAGGTTTTGAGCCCTGAAAGTTGGAAATAGAGATGGAAAGGTGATGACACTTCCTTGGGTTTCGAGTCCCAAAACCTGGCAGGGTTTAGTCACATAGAGTTGATAGGTTGTTTATTGTTGAGTTTTGTCTATCATAGTATCGTTTCATTTGACGGGTTGCGTGACGGCTTGAGCTTGATCGTTGGCAACCCTCGTCAATTTGGAACCTTGAGGTATTTTAGTTGAGAAGCAATCTGTTACCAGCAACCTCATCCAGGTATATGATCGTACGAGTTGTGTCATTCCTGACTGGTTCACCGACAACTCGGATGACGTGTTGGATCTATGGATCTCCGTCATTGATACTTCTTATGCCTCATGAGGTGTTGTTACCGACATGTGACCACCTGTCCTATGATGATTGTCGGATGGGTCCTTGAATGACCATCATCTTTCACAGATGACGTTTTCATACAGAAACGATGTGGCATATTTTTACGATATAATTGTTTATGTATACAGCGGGTTTTGATGCAACCACATCAAGGCCCATGGGTAGGTTTGATAAAATATTAAAGAGATTTAAATTTATTTAAAATCCATGTACGGTAAAAAAGAAATATAACATTGTTTCTCAAAAAAAGAGAAAAACCAGTTTTTGCATGAAATGCATCTAGTATAGATATACTTTATTGAGTTAGTCACTCACCCCAACAACCCCAAAAACTCCAGGTAAAGGCAAGAGCGGCTGAGGATCAGAAGCTAAAGTTTCCTGTTATTTGTGATTTGAGTGATTTCTTAGTCATTTGGTGAGGACATTAACATTCTATTTGGTTTGTAAAACTTAATACTATCAGATTGGATTTGTTGCACATATTGTAAAAGTCTTTCACAAATAACTCACACTTTGAGCTAGGTGATCGGGTTCTTCTTGAGGATCGAGTTGTCTGACTCTGCGGTTCTGTTCGGCCTGCCTACGAGTCATGATAATGATACTAAATAAATAATTTATTTAGTACTTACAAAATAATGAAAAATTTTTAACAATTAAAATTTTGCATTATTTTATTTTCTCACATAGTTCATAAATATGAATTAATAGTTTTAATCTAATTAAAACCATTTAATTTTTAACAAACTAATTTATTAAAAATAAATAAATAAAATATATGCTAAGAATCATGTCAATGTGAGAAAAATAAATGATAAGTATGCTCTATATGCAAGTACTATATGAAATAATGACCGGCTCGATTTGAGTATTTCTAAAATTACATATAAACCCAAAAAATAAATAAAATAAAGTCTTGGTAGAGCAACTTCATCTAATGTGTAATTTGGCCTCCACATTTTTGCGTCATACGTCGCAGTGACAATGATTTCACACCATAGTCTCGCTTCAAAATTTGTCTTGTCGTCATCCTTACTTTGATCTCTATCAATATTACATAAAGAATATTTACATAAAACAAATTGGGTTTACATCAAGATTAAAAATAAGAAATTTTAAAAAAATATTCCTAACCCAAATCGGCCACATAAAAATATAATTATTATTTCAATTATACATATATTCATACATTCAACATTCAAAATGCATAAACCTACTCATCATCACATATCATGATTTTCATAAAATCACATTATTAATATATTATAACTACAACGAAGCTCTGATTCCAATTGTTGGTTTTTGGGTTCTCTCGTACGACGGAATTACCGTTGTTCATAACAATAGTAACGTGTGTAACCTATGTATCATGAAAAACAATTTTAACATGAACATAAAATGGATTGTTGTTATAATATATCAATAATAATATGTATAAAAAAATATATTATTTTAGATCAAATTTAAAGGATTAAGAAATTAAATCTTTGTAGCTTACTTCACACGGGTACAAAATTAACCTTCGATTTTCTCCATCAATCCTCTTCACCTAGAATAAACACATGTGGGCGCGATAAACGCAACAAGATCATACTCAATTTATGAAATATCATATTTTCAACACATGAGACGATCTATTTGAATTTAGAGAACGCTTCTTTAAAGCCAACATGGAAAACTCACAAATTTGCTTTCAGAATGAATTTTTCAATCTCAAATATTTCAACCACTCATGCTAATGAGGTTCATTTAGAGAAAACCACTACAAAATATTAATCTCTCATTGAAGTTACAATTGATTTCATATGTTTATAACAAAAATGTTATGGAAATCAAAATATCATGTCACCATATCTCAACACTTGGTAGTATGACATTAACTCAAATTTGATATAATCCATTTTCAAAACAATTTTCAGAAGTTACTTTATATTTGTTAATTAATTGAATAATCAATAATTCAATTATTTCAATTAATGAAATATAACAAACATATTAATTATGTCAACTTTTGTCATTGTGTCTTAATCAATAATTCAATTTTTTCATCTAATGTAAAATAATAAACTTATTATTGAATGTATTAAATAATTAATTATTTAATCTTCTTTGTTCATTTTTCTATTATTCGAATAATGATAGAATGTGACGAAGGGATCGATGGATCTAAAGTTTTAAGTTCCAATAATGTTTCTTTAATTAATATAAACTCTTTATATTAATTAACATAATTATTAACTATAAAGTAATTCAACTAAATATTTAGAGTTGCACTCTAAAAAACTATAGAGTATATTTACTTAAAGTAATGTCCATTGATATAGTCATTACATATGTATTAACAATCTATTTAGATTCGTAATAGAATTATGTTTATAATCCGTTAACCTCTTTATTACGTCTTTATCCTTAACTACCATTAGTTCTTGATTGAATAATTAATTATGAATTGCGCGATAATTATTCGATTCTTGAACTAACAAACAAAGGAATCTATTGAAATTGATTTCATTGTATCGATATTAACATTTCTAGCTATTCATTTTAATTCACTCCCAATATATAAGATATATGAATCATAGCTTGTACAAAACTTTACTGATAGATCAAATAATAAATTAAAATGAAATGAGAATTTGTTAAATATAACGAATTAAGAACATACATATAATGCAATCATTATGATAAAATGAATTGTTCTATATTTAACAAAAATTATTAGAACAATATAATTTTATCTGATTCAGTTTTATATAATTATATTATATAAAGCATATTTATCTTATGTTACCACGTATATAGTCAAGATATAACTATATATTCTTAATGAAATAAACTATATTTTTTAAGGTAAATTATTTTAAGTTTCCATAAACTAGGGTTATGTCGGTGTGTTCGCCATCATTCGAGATGAATCAGCCATTTCCTCCCCATGGCCCCACAATTATGTCCCTCATCTTCTTCTTGTATCTCTTCCTGTTTTCTCGATCCCAGTTAGTGGTGGCTAACGGGCGGGTTGGCTTGCCAGCCCACTCGCTCAGCCCGTACAGTAGACGGCCGAGCCGAGCTCGGCCGGCTACAGTAAATGAGCGGGCTCGGCCCGGGCCCGGTTGGCGAGTCGAGCCTGAAATTGCTAGCTCGCCAGCCCGCCGAGCTCGGGCTCGCGAGCCCGACAGGCTGGCCCGGCGAGCCCGCCCGGGAAATGCTTGGACAGGCCCGCGCGAGCCCGTCCAGGCTGGAGAGACGAGATCGTCATCTCGTCCCGCTCTGGATCTCGCGACTCGGGTGAAGGCGAGACGAGTCATCTAGCGTCAAAGCTCGTCATCGGGGAGTCGAAGGCCGAAGCTCGTCGTCGCAGTGTCGAAGGCTGAAGGAATGTTGTTGGCTCGCGTTGCAGTCTGGGCATCGAAGGAGAAGGGTCATCTCGGTCTCACGTTGTAGTCTGGAGGAGGGTCATCGTCGCCTCGCATTCCCATTTCGAAGCTCGTCGTCTCGAAGGCACTGAAGACCGTTCCAGTTTCGCGAAGCTCGTCGTCTCATCGCGTTGCAGTCTCGCCTGGAGTGTGGAGTCTCGGTCTCCAAGACCGAGACTCAGTCTCGTCTGAGTCTGAGGCTCGACTGAGCCTTCGAGATGACTGAGCCTCAGACTCTGTTGCCATGTTGGGCAATGGTCCAAAGACCGTCAGAACATCGTGAAGATGCTAGTTTTTTTTATTGATATTGAATATTTTATTATTTTTTTCTTTGGAGTAATTTTTGGCGATGAATAAATTTGAACTTGAAGTCAATTCTAATACCAAGATAATATACTTTTAAGTAATAATTTAACTGTTTATGAAAAATGTAACTTTGCTCAATTTGAGCAGTAAAATTAGGTGATTGAGGTGAATTCTCAATTATCGACCTAATTCTAGCAAATTGAGGTTCTGATTGAAAGGGCATGACAAAGATTATGACACTGCTATGATACGTCAGTTTCTCTATTTATTAGGTTCTGGAAATGTAACTAAGCACCCAATACAAGAAGTTATTTCAAAAAATGATGGGAAACACATTAAAAGATAGAGGCTGCTAAGTGGAGAAGACAACTGGAAAAAGCTTTAGGCCCTCTGTACATCGATCTGTTCTCCGACGATACATCATTCACTACAGCAAATCAGTGCAGGCGACCTACGACGCTTTTAACTCAGAAAAGGTGTCAAAATTTGTAGGACAAAGCAAATATTTGAAAAAGAAGGTTGGTTTGGCGAAAGGTAATCCATACCAGTACAATGTTACCAAATTCTTGTATGTGACGCAGAGGGAGACACGTTGCAGTGGCTTGGAAAAGAGAATGAATGATTCTAATGTTCATCAAGGCTGGCTCTCCATTTACACTACACATGATTCTAATGTTCATCAAGGCTTGACTCTCCATTTTTACTTTATAATAATAAATATTTATTGTAGTTTTAAATTGTATAATATTAAAAATAATTTATAATATATTTATATAAGATATTATTATTTATGTATATTTGGCTTGTTAGGCTCGGCTCGTTATGGCTCATTAGGCTCAGCTCGTTAAGCTCGGCAGACTCGACGAGCTAAACTTTTTTAGGCTCAGCAGGCTCGGCTCGTTAGCCATGTTGAGAATCGAACGCGAAACAGAAAAAGAAAACTGCGGAAGCAGGGACACCAAGATTTACGTGGAAAACCCTAACGGAAAAAAACCACGGGCAGAGGAGAAATCACTAAGTTGGAAATCAAGGTACAATGAGTTTTGCGACTCAAGCATCAATATATAGAGAAACTAAATAACCCTAATATTGGATATGGGCCCAACCCGGCCCAACTAGAATTCGGGTCACACTCGAACTCTAACAATCTCCACCTTGACACGAATTCCACCTAAGAGATCCAATGCAGGCTTCACGGCCCACCCCAAAACGAATCCAGAACACTGAACTCTGACAATCTTCATCTTCAAAGAAATTCCAATGTAAGGCGAACTGCAAAACTCCAACGAAAAATAGCCTCCTCTTCCACAAAGGCCCATGCTGGGCCAACTCAATATCTGGTACGGATCAAGTTTAAGCCCCGCTTAAACTTGAGAGACACACTCGGAGAGAAATCACATCTTCTCCATTGTACCACCGGATTATCAGAGATGTCGCAATGAACTGCATGTGAATATGCTGAATCTATACTCTCGAACACATTCAATGCGTAACCCACTGTAGATGTTTCACTATATCACCGTGGAGCTTTACCCTTTCCCTTGGTTCTGTTTTTGACGATACCTCTCTGACGTGAAACTGTAACTGAAACTGGTGACAATGCGGTGACTGCATCACGCTGAACATCTGTAATAGGCTGACGTATCGATTCTGATGTGGATTCAGAACCCAACTTGAACTTCACCTGAGAACCTGATTTTCTCTGAGTCTTCTCTAATATTCCTTTTGAAGGTGAATTCACAAACTTTGTAGCCTGATTACCTTTCACTATAGAACCCTGTAACACATATAAATTTGCAGAGCTTATGTGTCCCTTTAACTTGACGAGAGCACCCCTACTGATCTTTATACCTCCACCTACAACGCTGTACTTGTACCCTTTCGAATCTAGAGTACTCAACGAGATCAGATTCTTCTTTAACTCGGGAACATCTCGTACGCTACCCAGTGTCCTCACAACTCCATCAAACATTCTGATTCTGACGGTACCAATACCAGCTATTTTGCAAGGTGTGTTATTGCCCATTAACACAGCACCTCTTGAAACGGTCTCATATGTTGTAAACCAATCCCGATTGTAGCACATATGAAACGAACACGCTGAATCCAGAATCCACTCCTTGTTTGACTTTGAGTTTCCCTTTAACACTATTAGAAGATCTCCATCACTATGGTCTTCTTCTTCTGCGACAACTACTTCACCGGACGTCATCGGTTGTTTTCCCTTCTCAGCTCTCTTTAACTCATTCTGCAATTTATGGCACTCGGCTTTGATGTGCCCCCTTCTCTACCTTGACTTTGATCGGCCCTTCGAACTTTGAACATTAACACTGCCTTTGTTGTTTGAATCTCTTGTTCTACCCCGAACGACGAATCCCTCACCTCGAGATTCGAATTCCTTAACAAGTTGCTTCATCTTTTCCTTTGACAACAAATAACCATAAATCTCTTCCAGAGTTAGACTGTCCCTACTGTACAAGATCGTATCTCTGAAAAAACTATATGAAGCCGGCAACGAGCATAGCAGAATCAACCCCAAATCCTCCTCATCGTACTTGCATCCCATAGTCTCCAAATCTGAAACTAACTCCTTGAATGCAGTCAAGTGCTCTGTAATAGAGGCTCCTTCCAATAACTGATGAGAATATAACCGCTGCTTCAAATGCAGCTTACTCGTCAGGGTTTTTTTCATACACAACTGCTCCCATCTGAACAATAAATCAGCGGCAGACTTCTCGTTCAAAACTTCCTGCAAAATCTGATTTGATAAATGCAGACGTATCATAGATAGAGCTTTCCGATCCTTTCGAAGTTTCTCCTCTTCACTCAATAACATGAGCATTTTATCGAGCCCTAATAACACGTCGTCTAAATCCATATGTGCGAGCACATCTCGCATCTTCATCTGCCATAACTGAAATCTCGTATTCTGATCTAACATCGAAATATCAAATTTCACTGAACTCATCTCCTCCAAAAATTTAGAATTTTTCAGAACCAATTAATCCAATAAAATTCTAAATTCACCTTTATTCCACCCTAAATCCACCTTTATTCCACCCTAAAAATTTGATTTTTATTTCCCAAACCTTCGACCTTCGGTTGGTTCCTTTGTGCACGACGACGAGCACCAGAGAGTCGTCGGACAGATGTGGAATTGGCCGGAAACGAGGAAGCAGCGCGCGATGGATGGCAGTGGAAGCTTTCGTCTTCTGTGATTGACGGCGACAGTAGCGCTGTTCTGTTCTTTGGCGACCGGCGACGGTGAGTTCGTCGGTGGGTTCTGACCGGAGGTCGCCGACGGCAGCGGTCGACGGACCCGTCTTCTTCTTCGGCAGCGGCAACGGACTGCAGCAAAGAGAGACTCCTCTCTGTTCTTCCAGGCAGGGGCGACGCACAACAAGAAAAGAAAGTTTTTTTTTTTTTTTAATTTCTTTTTCCACAAAATACAATTTTCCACAAGAAAATTGTAAACCCAACTTTCGTTCGATTCGAGTACGTAACTCTTACTCCACTCTGATATCAATTGTTAAAAATTGATATAGAGAATTTAATCTGGGCTCTGATACCAATTGTTGAGAATCGAACGCGAAACGGAAAAAGAAAACTGCGGAAGCAGGGACACCAAGATTTACGTGGAAAACCCTAACGGGAAAAAACCACGGGCAGAGGAGAAATCACTAAGTTAGAAATCAAGGTACAATGAGTTTTGCGACTTAAGCATTAATATATAGAGAAACTAAATAACCCTAATATTAGATATGGGCCCAATCCAGCCCAACTAGAATTTGAGTCACACTCGAACTCTATCAAGCCAACTCTAGTCCCAGTCAATACTACCAGCAGTATACAAGTCTTAGTCTTTTGGGGTCACCTCAATCCACAATATATAAAATTCATTTTTAGAGAAATTAAAATATGGGTACATTAAAATATATGTAAGGTTTATTTTTTGATTCATTTTGTTGATTTAGATTGAATATTGTGTAATGCATTGCAATATTAGATTATAATTTTTTTTTAATGAATACAGGTATAGATAGATGTTTGCAGCCGATCAAGTAGTATTTGGTTTTGTTATGATGGGACAACACGATTGTTGGCTAAGAATGTACCCTTAGCCTATGTGTAGGCAATCCATCGTCATCATTTTTATCGACTATAGATAAAAGTTTTTATTTTTTGGACTGAAATAGGCATAAAAGCATAAAAATTGGCCCCAAGACCATATCCTTGCCCATAAAACTTAGCAACATGATTTTTGTTGTAAACTAGACAAATCTGAAGTTGAAATCTCTTTATAAAATTTCAATTTATTTGCATAAAATTTTGAAATTTATTACATGTCCATAAATTGTTGGGAATGAGTTGAACTTGCAGGATTTCCATGAGCCTCCTTTCTAGTCAGTTTGTTGGATCAGATGTTAGATAGAAGCCGATTGAGTCCAGAAAAAGGCCGCACCTCCCTTTGAACCCTGCGATTTGGCTTCCTTTCTGTGCCAATGTAAATGGTGTCCCTTCTTCTATTCCGTATGGCCCAAAAATTCTTCGGTTGCTCCTGAACATCAACGACCGGATCACGGGGGTGATAGTGTAGAACGGAGAGTAGTGGCCACTCACTCTAACTAGAAACTCCTCCGGATAATCTAATTTAATCTGTGATTAATGAAGATGAAGTAAGTTCTATTTGTATCAATATTATTTTTCATATAAATTTAGAGCTATTTCCCACTCAAAGCATAAACAATGGGGAAGAAGAGAAGCAAAGCGAGAAAGACATGGTTTCAAGCTAACCTCACTTTTTTGGCCACCACCTCCTCCATGTTTTGAGGATACAACCTGCTTACCATTATCATCGTAGACCAGAGTTATTGAGTCGATGCAAAGACCGTGATAAATGATGATCTGTTTGACGCCAGTGTATTTGCCATCATCCCACATGGAGCCACCTTTTCCTCCCCACGGCTCCACAACTATGTAACTCGACATTGGTCCTCTTCCTGGTTTTGTTGGAACAGAGGTTAGATAGAAGCCGATTGCGTCTACATAAAGGCCGCACCTCCCTTTGAACCCTGCGATTTGTCCTCCTTCCATTGGCAACATAAATGGCGTCCCTTCTTCTCTTCCGTACGGCCCGTAGGTTCTTATGTTGCTCTTGAACTCCAACGACCGGATCACGGGCGTGCTAGTGTTGAACGGTTTGTAGTGGCCCCTCACGCTAACAAGAAACTCTTTTGGGTAATCTAATTTAATCTGTGGTTGATGAAGATGAAGTAACTTATGTTTCCATCGCTATTATTTATCTTACAATTTAAGAGCTATTTCTAACTCAACAGGGAAGAAGAAAAGAAAGACATGGTTTGATGCTAACCTCGGTTTTTTCGCCACCATTGCCTCCATGTTTCGGTGATACAACCAGCTTACCATTATCATCGTAGACCAGAGTTAGGGAGTCTATACAAAGACTGTGATAAATGGTGATCTGCGTGATGCCGGTGTATTGGCCATCATCCCACATGGAGCCGCCATTTCCTCCCCATGTGCCCACAATTATGTCACTCGACATCTTCTTGATTGATTGGTTCGTCCGGGTACTATGTGTCCTCATGCCCAATAACCATATTCAGTTTTATCAATAGAATTAGAAGTGAAAATCAATAAACGTTGTTGCATGAGTAATCTATGAAAAGTCTATGGTCTAAAGTGAGACATTGAGAAGATCAGTTGAGAATTTACCTCGTAAAAGATGAAAAGTTACAGAAGGGAAGCTGGAAAATGGTGTGAGAAGATATGAGGGTGGAAAGGTGGGATAGAAATAGGAGGAAGGGAGGGAGTAGGTATACAAATGAAAGACCCAAGTCTTTATTTAATAAAAAATTCCCAGCTGTATTTCATTCCAATTGTTTAAGAAAATACATATTTTAGAATAGCAATACTCAATAATGAGCTGACTTTTGTTAAATATTCATCAAACCATTGAAATAGCCATACTCGCACGTTCACGGCTTGAATATTAGACTAGTGACGTTTTCAATATGGTGGTTGAGTGTGTGGGTAAGTAGGAAACACCTACACCAACTACCATTTAATTTATGAATGCAGACTTTAAGAGGATGTCTTCCTCTCCATTATTGCGGGAAGAACAGTTCACAGAGGGAGATTCTCTGTAGTTTTTGGGTGAGGAAATTATGGACAGTGAGGTAGAACTCATTGAAGAAATTAGTTCAACAAGTCTAAACTTCTGACTTCACATAGAGGTAATAAATGGTTTACATTTAAATTTGTTGAATAATTTTTGAAAATTCTGTTGGTTTTGTAACTGAAATTCAAGTTGTTATTAATGATAAATTGGATGTCTAAAATTGTTGATTTGGACTAAGTTCAATTTTTTGTTCACTGTGAAAACTTGAGTACTTGGTTGGATTTTAAAATTTTGATAAGTGATTGGATTTTGTATAATGGTTGGAACGTTTAAATAAGGAAATTTAAATTTTTATTTGGTCCCTATTTAATTGTGCATATCTTGTGAAAAGTTAAAATTTTGAATTATGAAATGGGTGTCAGCCTTTTTGTTAGGCTAAATTTTATTTTGATGATGACTAAAATGTTGTCTTATTTAATAAATCAATAAGTTGTATTTTATATTTTGCGGATATTATTTTTAAGGTTTTTATAATAATAGTAATAATTATATCTGTGTTTATTGAAAATACTCTCAAAATGAGTATTATTAATGTGCTAACAAGTTTATCTAAGTCTATGTAATGAAGAATATCATTTTAGAACTTAGTATAGATCATGGGCGGTTTTGGAGTGAGCTTTCGGACGACTGCCGCATGCGGTCGACCCCGAACGACCAGCTTTTGAATCTGTAATATTTTTAGGCATTTTCGGGTCTTTTCGGACACACACAGACGAGCCCGATCGAGGAAGATTTGAATATGTCATTTTCTAGGGATTTTTCGGACGAGGCGCAAACGGGGAGAGTCGTCAGAAAAGTGTCAAACTCATCTAAAAGTTCAGGGTCAAATATGTCATTGAGAGTTTAGGGTCAATTTTGTCACTAAAATTTCAAGGTCAAATTTGTCATTGAAAAGTTTGGGGTCATATTTGTAAATACTTTTCGGACAATAGAAGGATGAGACGAGGACGGGGGGCATGCTTCCTAATTGCAGTCCAAACTTTTTGAACTATAGCGGATAAGGTAGACAATAGAGGACGACCAACTTTTGAACCTGTAATTTTTTGGCAACTTTTCGGACGATAGCGGATGAGAGCTCTGCATCCAAAAAGTCCAGCTTTTCCAACGGATAGTTTTTCAACAGACGAATTTCAACGGCTATATTCTTCAACGGTTGGATGCGGAGGACCGAATACTTTTTGGATGATCCGAAAAGTTCGTGGCCTATATATAGAGATGCACTCTAAGCTCACCATAACGAACAGAGAATCGAGGCGAAGTCCTGCCAAATTCAAGACTCGATTCATACACACTATGAGCATTGTAAATCCAATTCTTCGCACTTAGAAACTTGCGTGCTATTATTGGGAGAATTCGAATTAGTTTTTTAGAGCTTTAAATTTCTGATTCTATATTGTGCTAAATTGTAAAGGGTGATTCCCTAAGAATTCATCACACAAGGGTGACGCCTCGAAATAGTCAACAACGCGATTGAATGCCCGAAAGTTCAATCAATGGGTGACGCCCCGTAATAGTCAAATTTAAGATGACGCCCCAAAATAGTTAAAGGGTGACGCCTATAGAATTAGTCTTTGTAAATGGTTTAATTGACACCCATAAGTCAATTATTTAGTGGATCTGTAAGTGGAACTTGGAGCGCGGATGTAGGCAAATTTGCCGAACTGCATAAACAATATTGTGTGCACTCTCTCTATCCCTACTATTTAATTTACGCATTTATTGTGATTACTTATTTTATTGTATTCGATAAATCACTTAAGAATTTGAAAAATTTGTATATTGCACAAAATATTAGAAACTTTATACGAAGGGTAATGACATTTCAAATATCAGCCAACTCCTTTTTTCAAACTAATACTCGCCAGGTAACTGCACAATTTAAATATGCTGCTTGGCCATCTACCCATATTCACAGCACTGACGACATGTTTTAGGCAGAAGTTCTTTATAAACTCATAGAAGACTGTGCTGGTATTACTGGAGATGGCTCGGAGATTGTTCTTCACTCGTTTTGTGGGACCGGCACAATCGGTCTGACACTGGCGAAGAGGTCCATTGCTCCGTCTTTTAAACTGAAACTACCCCATCATCTGTTGAGATTTTCAATTCCTCCGCCTTCTGACTTTCTGGTTTTGCTTGTTTTGAATATCAGGGTTGGACACGTCTTTGGCTATGAAGTGGTTCCTGAAGCAATTGCAGATGCTCGTCGGAATGCGGAGTTGAACGGAATCAATAATGCCACATTTTTCCAAGGGGATCTTAATAAATATAAGATCTGAAGAGAAAAATCGTTTTGAATCTGTCGAGACTCCGTCTTCTCTAATAGCCAAAAAATTAACTCCTCTCCTATAAAGAGTTCTTTTAAGAAAATATAAAAAAATGAAAAATAACTCCTCATTTAATACATGTCAGTCCTTCATTTATTGAACCTCACCAACTATGTTGACTCAGCTTTCCCTTGTACTTGTAATAGCCCCCCTCAAGATGGACAATGTAAATTAATCATGTCCATCTTGCAAAGAAGATCATGAAACAGACCAGGTTGAACTGGTTTAGTAAGAATGTCAGCTAATTGATGTCGAGAAGAAACATGAAGTGTCTTGATCAGCTTTTGTTGAACTTGTTGACGAACAATGTGACAATCAATCTTGATGTGCTTGGTGCGTTCATGAAAAACAGGGTTAGCTGCAATATGTAAGGCGGATTGGCTATCACAAAATAGAAGAGTTGGTTGTGAGGAAACAAACCGAAAATCTATAAGTAAAGCTTTCAACCAAATAATCTCACAAGTAACATTAGCCATGGCTCTATATTCAGCTTCAGCAGATGACTTGGATACAGTATGTTGTTTCTTTGACTTCCAAGAAATCAATGAATTGCCAAGAAACACACAAAAAGCGGTAATAGAACGTCTAGAATCAGAACAAGTGCCCCAATCAGAATCGCAAAAAGCTATCAATTGTAAAGAGGAAGAGGCAGGATAAAACAAACCAAGACCTGGAGAATGCTTTATATATCTCAAAATACGATATGCAGCTTGTAGATGTGAAGAACGAGGACAGGCCAAAAACTGACTCAACTTGTTGACAGCAAAACATATATCAGGTCGAGTAATGGTCAAGTACAGAAGTTTACCAATGAGGCTCTGAAATACGGAAGGATCTTCCAAAATAGAACCAGTATCCATAGAGAGCTTGCAATTCGGTTCCATTGGTGTAGAAATAGGCTTAGAGGCTAGATAACCATAATCTTCTAGTAGCTGTAATGCATAATGACGTTGAGAGATTGAAATACCTGTAGAGTTTCTAGCAACTTCAAGACCCAAAAAATAATGCAAATTGCCTAAATCTTTGAGTTTAAACCTGTTGTTCAGTGTTTCTTTAAACAAAGTCATCTCATCAATAGAAGAACCTGTCATCACAATATCATCAACATAAACTAAAATTGCAATGAAGGAGTCTGGTTTGAAACAAAGAAACAGCGAGGAATCAGAAGCAGATTGCTGAAAACCATGAAGTAGAAGTTCAGAGGAAAATTTGTAGAACCACTGACGCGAAGCCTGTTTAAGACCATATAATGATTTGTGCAATTTACACACTAATGGCGATGCAGCATTAGAATGACAGAAGGATGGTGGTAATGTGTAACCAGGAGGTAGAGCCATAAAGACTTCTTCATGTAGATCACCATGGAGGAACGCATTATTAACATCTAGCTGAAATAAGGGCCAGCCATGAACAGAAGCCAATGCAAGTAATAATTTGACTATAACAAGTTTAGCAACAGGTGAGAATGTATCAAAAAAATCAACTCCTTCAGTTTGTGTAAAGCCCTTGGCTACTAGACGAGCTTTATAACGCTCAATGGAGCCGTCAGCCTTGTATTTAATCTTGTAAATCCACTTGCAGCCAATGACAGGTTTGTTAGGTGGAAGGGAGACAACCGACCAAGTAGAAGTCTGCTCAAGAACTTGCAACTCAGCTTGCATTGCATCACGCCATTCAGCAACTTTCTCAGCTTGTTTGAAAGTTTTTGGTTCAGTATGAGAAGAAACGGCAAGACTAAAGGCTTTAAAAGAAGGAGAAAGGCGATGATATGACAAGTAATGGGAAAGAGGATATTGGATAGAAGAATTCAAAAAGGTAGAAGAGGTATCAGCAACAGACAAAGAACAGTGATAATCTTTTAAGTAAGAAGGAGGTTTAACAACTCTAGCATGTGGACGAGAAAGTTTTGGAGATAGAGAAGAAGAAGATTTAGTAGAATCAGAGTCTGGAAGAGAATAAAATGTATGAGAATCAGATTCTGGAAGAGAAGAAGACTGTTTCAAAAAATCTGTAGATACAGGAAAAAGAGATGAAATAGAATCTGAAGAAGAATTATTGGCAAAGGGAAATATGTTCTCATGAAAGACAACATTACGAGAAACAGAAATGTTGTTTGTTTCAATATCAAGTAACTTATAACCTTTATATCCAATAGGATAACCAAGAAAAACAGAAGCACGAGCCCTAGGCATGAATTTATCTCTACCATTTGTTAGAGTGGAGACAAAACATAAACAACCAAAAGAGCGAAGATGATGATAAGATGGAGACTTGTTATACATCTTTTCAAAAGGTGATTTGTTTGAAAGGATATGAGATGGAAGTCGATTGATTAAGTAGACCGCGGTAAGAATACAATCACCCCAATATTGAAGCGGAAGATTGGACTGAAAAAAAAAAGAGCCCGAGCAACATTCAAAATATGTTGATGTTTCCTCTCAACAACAGAGTTTTGTTGAGGGGTTTCAACACATGATTTGAGATGAATAATACCATGTTGACTATAAAAATCTGTAAGAGCAAATTCAGAAGCATTATCAGAGTGAACATGTTTGATAGAAACATGAAATTGTGTTTGAATCATCTGACAAAATTGAGGAATAAGAAAACGAACTTCAGATTTTGTTTTCATGAGATAAACCCATGTTGCTCTTGAATGATCATCGACAATGGTTAAGAAATACTTAAAATCGTCATATGTAGGAGTAGCAAATAACCCCAAACATCACAATGAATTAAAGAAAATATTGAATCTGAAAAATGATTATGAGATATGTAGGATAATTTGCGTTGTTTGGCCATTGGACAAATAACACAAGGGGTAATAGAAGAGTTAGCAAACACAGATTTTGGCAAAAAAGTCTTAATAGCATGTTGAGTAACAATGGCAGATGGATGGCCTAATCTGGAATGCCACAAAAAATAATCTGAATTACAAGAAGTGGTATTACAATGAATCAACTCTTCTTTAGTTGAAGGAATATGATTTGGAGCAGTGAAACTGGGTTGTAAATCTGAAAGAGCTTGATGAAGGATGTAAAGGTTGCCACGCCTTTCACCCGTCCCAATCATGTGGCCCGAGATAAGGTCCTGAATAGAACAAGATGATGATTGAAATAAGATGGAACAAGACATAGAAGAAGTCAGAGAACTGACTGACAACAAATTGAATCGAAAATCTGGAACATAAAGAGCATTGGAAAGACAAATGGTGGAATTCAAGTTTACAGTGCCAATGCGTTTTATTGGAATCATAGAGCGATTGGGAAGAGTGACAAATTGATTTGTAACAGCATAAGACTGAGAAAACCAATCAAAATTGGTACACACATGATGAGTAGCACCAGTGTCGACAATCCAAACAATAGAAGACAGTGGGGAAGAAGATGCAAAATTAGAATTAGAACAGAAAGGAAAAAGGTTACCAGTAAAATTCGAAGCTGAAAGCAAGGAAGAAGTACAATCCGAGTTGCTGCTGAATGTGGATGAACTACGTTGAAGTTGAGAGCTTAATAAGGCAATCAGCTGTTGACATTGCTCAGCAGAAGGAGCGTCAGCAGAATTCAGAATGGCAGGTTGAGCAATAGGAGTTGGCAGAACGTCATTGCTAACTTGTTGAATAGAGACCTTACCCCCATTTTTAATCTTATAACCAGGAGGGTAGCCATGAAGCTTATAGCACTTCTCAATAGTATGACCTTGCAGCCTATAGTTGGTACAAAAAGGGCGTTTTTTCTTACCCTTATGTGAAAAAACAGACTGATTAGAATTAGCACCAGATTGAAAAATCATTGGAGATGACTGTTGTTGAATAACCCGACTGTCAACAACTGATCTTTGTCGTTCATCCTGAATTATCAGAGAAAAGACTTTCCCAATTGAGGGCAGTGGATCCATCATCAGTATTTGAGCACGAATATTAGAATATGAGTCATTTAATCCCATCAAAAACTGCATAACAAGCTCTTGTTGCTGATACAGAAGCAGGGACTTTAGACCTCCACAATTATAGGTTGAGATGGGACGAAATTCTTGTAGCTCATCCCAAAAAATTTTAATTTGAGTATAATAGGAAGTGACGTCCATGGATCCTTGGCAAAAAGAGGCTAAAATTTTGCGTAATTGATAAGCCCTAGGACCATTACTTTGTTTGAATCGATCAGCAATATCATTCTAGACAGCAGTAGCAGAATCAAAATAGAGAAGACTATCAGCAATTTCCTTATTGACAGAATTTAATATCCAAGAAATTACCATGCTGTTACATCGTCTCCAATTGTGAAACTTACCGTCGGAGGGCAAAGGCTGAGTAATGGAGCCATCAACAAATGCGAATTTATTTTTCGCATTAAGAGCCATGGTCATAGTCCGTCGCCATGTATTGTAATTAGGTCCATGAAGTGGATGAGTAACCAAGATTGATGATCAGAAGTAGAAAGAAAATATGGATTTGCAGGGTCTTCCATTACTGACCTTGCAGAACTGGACGAGTTGTTGTTTGGTAGACTCGAAGAGGAAGGTTGAACTGCAACAGACGAATCAACCGGAGGAAGAGAACTTGATGAAGCTCCTGCAGCTGCTGGCTGGGCAGTGTTCCGACTTCGAGTCATGGAAGAAATTTGCGGAAAGGAGAGCAAAAGGCTCTGATACCATATCAGATCTGAAGAGAAAAACCGTTTTGAATCTGTCGAGACTCCGTCTTCACTAATAGCCAAAAAATTAACTCCTCTTCTATAAAGAGTTCTTTTAAGAAAATATAAAAAAATGAAAGATAACTCCTCATTTAATACATGTCAGTCCTTTATTTATTGAACCTCACCAACTATGCTGACTCAGCTTTCCCTTGTACTTGTAATAATAAAATCGATGAAAGTTTCGGGAATAATATTCCTAGGCCTGACATTGTCATTTCAGGTCATCTTCTTCCCGTTGCCATCCTCTTTTCTTACTTGTTATGGACAATAAATAATGGTTCTTTCATATTAAGTAACATTATTTTCGGATAGGCTGAAGGAATTCCTTTCGATGTTTTTCATCTTCGCACCCGCAGATCCAAACCGCCCAGGCATGCACATGAAGTTGATTAAGTTTCTTCTGAAGCTCAAAGCTCCTCGTGTAGTTTACGTGTCTTGTAATCCCGCAACGTGTGCTCGAAATAATGATTTTTGATTTTAACAACTGAAACCAGAAGAAAGGCATAAAATTTGGCTCAAAGATTATAGCTTTAGCCACTTCTGCTGTCGGTGTAAAATTTTGTAATACAAAATGAAAAATATCAATACCAACCATGTCTTTTCTAGTTCTAAACCATAGGCGAGGGGATACTTAGCTAAGGCATTCAATTGCTCAGCTATACGCAGGATGGGTCCCAGCGTTGGATGGTGATTTCAGGCATTCGATGATTGCTTTGAGCCCTCTGTGTCTTCAGTTTTGTTGGATCAGATATTAGATAGAAGCCAATTGCATCTATGAAACGACCCACCTCCCTTTGAACCCTGCAATTTGGCTTCCTTCCTTTGCCAATTTAAATGGCGTCCCTTCTTCTAATCCATAAGGCCCAAAGATTCTTTTGTTGCTTCTGAACATTAGCGACCGAATCACAGGGGTGATAGTGTAGAACGGAGAGTAATGACCACTCACACCAACTAGAAACTCATCTGGATAATTTAATTTAATCTGTGATTCATGAAGATGAAGTAAGTTGTGTTTCGATCACAATTATTTATTATATAAATTTAGAGTTATTCCAAACTCCAAGTAGAAACAACAAGGAAGAAGAAGAGAAGAGAAATAAAGTGAGAAAAACATGGTTTCAAGCTAACCTCAGTTTTTTCCCCACCATCACCTCCATGTTTTGGGGATATAACCTGCTTACCATTATCGTCATAGACCAAAGTTATTGAGTCAATACAAAGACCGTGATAAATGATGATTTGTTTGACACCGGTGTATTTGCCATCATCCCACATGGAGCCACCTTTTTCTCCCCATGGCCCCACAATTATGTGACTCGGCATTGTTCCTCTTCCTAGTTTTGTTGGAACAGAGGTTAGATAGAAGCTGATTGCGTCTACATAAAGGCTGGACCTCCCTTTGAACCTTGCGATTTGACACCCTTCATTTGGCAATATAAATGGCGTCCCTTCTTCTCTTCCGTACGGCCCATAGGTTCTTAGGTTGCTCTCGAACTCCAGCGACCGGATCACAGGGGTGGTAGAGTTGAATGGTTTGTAGTAGCCCTTCATGCCAAGAAAAAACTCTTCTAGGTAATCTAATTTAATCTGTGGTTGATGAAGTTGAAGTTTTGTTTCCATCACTATTATTTATCATACAATTTCAGAGCTACTTCTAACTTAACAAAGAAGAAGAAAAGAAGCAAAACTAGAAAGACCTAGTTTGATGCTAACCTCAGTTTTTTCGCCACCATCACCTCCATGTTTTGGGGATATAACACACTCACCATTATTTTCGTAGACCAGACTTATTGAGTTGATGCAAAGACCGTAATAAATAATGATTTGTCTGATGCCGGTGTATTGGCCATCATCCCATATGGAGCCACCTTTTCCTCCCCATGGCTCCAGAATTATGTGACTCAACATTTTATCTCTTCCTGGTTTTGTTGGAACAGATGTTAGATAGAAGCCGATTGCATCTAGATATATACCTGACCTCCCTTTGAATCCTGCAATTTGATCCCCTTCATTTGGCAATATAAATGGTGTCCCTTCTTCTATTTCGTACGGCCCAAAGATTTGTCGGTTGCTCCAAAACTTCAGCGACCGGATCACGGGGGTGATAGTGTAGAACGGAGAGTAGTGACCACTCACGCCAACTAGAAACTCTTCTGGGTAATTTAATTAATCTGTGATTAATGAAGATGGAGTAAGTTCAATTTCTATCACTATTATTTATCATTTAAATTTAGAGCCGTTTCCTACTCAAAGCAGAAACAATGAGGAAGAAAAAGAGAAGCAAATCGAGAAAGACATAGTTTCAAGCTAACCTCAGTTCTTTTGCCACCATCACCTCCACGTTTTGGGGATACAGCCCGCTTTACCATTATCGTCGTAGACCAAACTAATTGAGTCGATACAAATACCGTGATAAATGATGATCTGTTTTACGCCGGTGTATTCACCATCATCCCACATGGAGCCACCTTTTCCTCCCTGTGGCTCCACAATTATGTGACTCCACATTATTCCTCTTCCTGGTTTTGTTGGATAAGCGGTTAGATAGAAGCCGATTGTGTCTAGATGTCCACCAGACCTTCCTTTGAACCCTGCGATTTGACGCCCTTCATTTGGCAATATAAATGGCGTCCCTTCTTCCCTTCCGTATGGCCCGTAAGTTCTTAGGTTGCTCTTGAACTCCAGTGACCAGATCACGGGGGTGATAGAGTTGAACGGTTTGTAGTGGCCTCTCACACTAACAAGAAACTCTTCTGGGTAATCTAATTTAATCTGTGGTTCATGAAGATAAATTTATCATACAATTTAAAGAGCTTTTTCCAACTCAAAGGGGAAGAAGAAAAGAAGCAAAGCAAGAAAGATATGGTTTGAGGCTAACCTTATTTTTTACGCCACCATCGCCTCCATGTTTTGGGGATACAACCAGCTTACCGTTATCATCCTAGACCAGAGTTAGGGAGTTTATGCAATGACCGTGATAAATAATGATATGCCTGACGCCATTGTATTCGCCATCATCCCACATGGAGCCGCCATTTCCTCCCCATGTCCCCACAATTACGTCAGTCGACATCTTTTTGTACAATCTGTCCTCCTGCCGAGTAACCATATTCCGTTTTATCAAAAGAATTAGAAGTAAATCTCAACAGACTCAATAGAATTAGAAGTAACTCAATATTCAGTTTTATCTATGAAAAGTCTTTGGTGTAAAGTGGGACATTGGGAAGATGAGAAGAGAATTCACCTCGTAAAAGACGCAGAGTTGCAGAAGGGAAGCTGGAAAATGCTGTGAGAAGGTTTGAGGGTGGAAAGGTGGGATAGAAATAGGAGGAAGGGAGGGAGTAGACATACAAATGAAAGACCCCAAGTCTTTATTTAATCTTTATGACAGAGTTGCTAGTGGAAGGTCAAATCCCCAGTTCCAATGAAAAAGCTATAATATATGCAAAGGTTTGGATCTAATTGCTTAAGAAAACTACATATCTTAGAATAGCAAATACTCAATCATGAGCTGACTTTTGTTAAATATTCAAATAGCAATACTCGCGCATTCAAGACTAGAATATTAGACAGCTGCACCACTTCAAACCACGTTACACAAAGCTCATTTTTAGAGATATTCAAGTGTGCCTCCGTCAAGAAACGTGCCATGGTTGTTTAATAACTTTAAAGGCTAAAATTGTTGTATATTATATAACTCGTAATATACAACATGATATAATATATGAACGATGTTTTGTTGCTGGTCAAGTGATACTTGTGTTGTTATGATGAGATAACATGATTAGTTGAGTACATAAATGTTAAATGTTCAGATTTAGAAAAACTTGAGTGATGATTTAAATGCTTTCGGCGATGCACATTGTTTATATGTGCTATGTTGAGTTGTAGCATTAAGTTAAAGAAGATAAATGTTTGATGCAATGAAACCCAGGATGAGTTAGTTAGTGCAAGTAAGAAAAGAGGGAACAAGTTTTGAGAATTCAGGGGTTAGAAAGTGAGTTTGAAGACTAAAATTGTGATATATGCAAAGTTATGAAGTTTGGGAGTTTTACCCGTGGAAACGCATCTTTTCATTTTTATCCAATTGTAGATAGAAAAAAGTTTGGATTTTTTGAACGGAAATGGGAAGAAAAACATAAAAATTGACGAGTGATTGGCTGAGAGATCAGAGCTTTGGCTTAAAGACGACAGCCTTCGCCATTTCTACCGTCATGATTTTGGGCCTGAAGGCAACGGTGATTAAACAACATCTTTGAAGAGCACATATCTGGTTACATGCAAAACCTTACCAACAGCGAGGCAATATCAATGGCGACGGCGCCGAGCCACGGGCTCAGGCAGCTGACCACCGGGAGGTGCCCATGGTTCCAGGGGCTCAGGTCCATCGCCTCTTTCGCTGTGTCTATGTCTTCTTCTCTCAAAGAAGAAGAGTCGGGGCAAACGCATCTCTCCCAACCTTCAAAACCCAGTAGCAGCAGAAACTCCCTCTCTTATTTTCCGAAGCGAGGGCAGACGGTGGAATTGGTTTGTGAGTCTCTGGGTTTTAAGGGAAAGGGTCTGTGCAAAGTGGCGGAGACTGGCTTTGTTGTCATGTGCGACCGCGCATTGCCTGGCGAGCGGTTCATTGGTCGGGTTACTCGAAGAAAGGGAAACTATGCTGAGGTATGTCCATTGATACTAGTGAGAAAGTCTAGTGAGCTTAGACTGTCGAATAGAAAGAGTTAAATTAATGCTGAATTTCAATTAGTTTCACCATGTAGAGTTCTGCAATTCTCACCAGTTTCTGTGGGTCTATCTGAACTCTGCTTGAGTACCAATATCCTTTCTCTCTGGAGCTTTTCCTGTTTTGCTTGAATTCTTCAAGGTCTTTTGTGTTCATTAAACGTTGTGATGGTCATTGGAAGCGATTTCAGATAGAAGCCGCGACTACAAATTGAGTTGGCATCCTTCCATTGGGAATGCAACTGGCGTCCCTTCTTCGGTTGCTCCTGAATATCAGCTATCAGTTCACGAAGGTGCTAGAGCTGTACAGATAGTAGAAACCACTCACGCCAAGTAGATACTCATCTGGGTACTGTAATTTTATTTGCGACTGATGAAGATGAAACAAGTTTTATTTTATATGATTATTTCATTTAACATTGTTTCTCGGCACCAACTTCAAAGCTACTTCCACAACTCAAAGCTGAAACAACGGGGAAGAAGAAGACAAGTAAAGCAAGATCTTCATCTCAGCATTAAAATAGCAATACTCATGCATTCAAGGCTTGAATAATTGCAAAAATATGGCTTTTCACGCTTGTTATAAGCACTTGATCACCGTTGTTTCGAGGTTTTTATCCTTTAACATCCTGATTTTATTGCAACTGTAGACAAAAGTTTTGATTTTTACAACTGAAACAGGAAGAAAGGCATAAAATTTGGCTCAAAGATTATAGCTTTAGCCACTTCTACAGTCGTTGTAAAACTTTGCAATACAAAATGAAAAATATCAATACCATATGACTCGTAATATATAACCTAATAAAATATAGATAGATGTTTGTAACTGAGTATTTGATTTTGTTATTGATGAGACAACATGATTGACTAAATATGTAAACGTATATGTTGGGATTTAAAAGAAGTTCAAGACGACAGGACGTGTTACATTGAGTTATGGAGTTAAGTGGAAAGAGATAAATGTTTGATGCAATGAGACTCACGAAGAGCTGGGTGTAATTAAGAAAGATGCGAACAAGTTTTGAGAATTCAGGGCTCTCACCGTCGTCGTTGGAGAGTTTTACCTTTAGCCTATGTGTTGGCAACTGTCACACCCCTAATTTTTTGCCGTGCGAAATAGGGCGAATAGGTGTGCGGCGCCGTAGTCCCACTACGACCAGCCTCTCTCCGAATACTCTCAGTTGTCGCCTCCTCTCGTTGAACACAAACTCTTTACGGGAGCCCGGCCCCCAACCCTTTCTTTCGATTCCAAACCAAAGAAACTAGGAACAATTCTCGCCACTCGGAACACCACAACTCTCTCAAGGATGACTAATCGCTCAACGATTATCAATGCCTTGGTTGGTGCCTCAAGGGTCTTATTTATAGGCATAAAGGAGACCCAATTCGACTTAAACTAGGATTCCTAACCCGTAGCTCCAATATGGTGTGCGCTGCCCCACAGTTGGCGCGCTGGGGCTCAGTTGGGGCGCGGGCTGGGCCCAGTTGGCGCGCAGTGGGCCCGGCCCAGATGCACTGCGCCCATTGGGCCCAGTAGGCTGCTGCGGCCCAACCAAGAGAGGCTTTCAGACAGCTCCACACTTCCTGGAATGTGCGCCGCCCCTGTCCGTGCCACCGTGGCCCGTGTTTCTCAGAGCCTTGTCCGAATTGCTGACGTGTCCCGCATTTCTCGCGACCCTGTCCGAACGTGTGTCGACATTTTCGATTCTGTGCTCACGGCGCGCGCGCTGCTGCTCTCTACGCCTACTGCTTCTGCCTGCCGCGCGCCCCGCGCTCGTATTGTCTGCCAAGTGCGCCCAGCGCACTGTTGCGAGGCTTCCCAGAAACCTTCTTTCAGGCGCTGCGCCCGTTTACGCCTTGTGAGAAAGGGGGCGTGACAACAACCCATCGTCGTCATTTTGCCAATGTAGATCAAAGTTTTGATTTTTTCAACTGAAATAAGCCGAAAAGGGTAAAAATTGGCACCAAGATCATATCCTCGCCCATAAAACTTAGCAACATGGTTTTTGATGCAAACTAGACAAATCTGAAGTTGAAACCTCTTTATAAAATTATCACTTTTGTGCCTAAAAAGATGAAATTTATTTGGTGTACATAAAACGTCCGGAATTATAAAATTAATACTTAGCAACCCGGAGTTGAACTTGCAGGGTTTCCGTGAGGCTCTTTTGGGTCAGTTTTGTTGGAATAAAGGTTAAATAGAAGCTGATTGAGTTTAGCAAAAGGTTGCACCTCCCTTTGAACTCTGAGATTTGGCCAATGTAAATGGCGTCCCTTCCTCTATTCCATACGGCCCCAAGATTTTCGGTTGCTCCTGAACATCAACGGCAGATTCTGACATAATTTAAGACTTAATTCATTATAATAAATAACAACTTGACATTTAAGACCCATCCTTCTAAAATACTATGATTTCTGGCTAGGATTGTGACTAACTTTTACATAATTTGGAAGGGGAGTTGGCTCGAGTAACAGAGGTTCGATGTTTCAATATGAGTATTTTTTATGAGTGGGTTGGTGGGCTATGTATATTAAGCGTTGGTTATTTGTAATTAGGGTGGCACAATTGATAGTTGTATTAAGGGCGGCACAATTGAGAGGTGTATTCCTGATCACATGTGTGATAGAGTGTGGAGTAGAGTAGTGGCCCTCATGACACCTAGAAACTCTTTTGGGTAATCTAATTTTAATTTGTAATTAATGGGGATGATCTCTCTTATGGCACTGTATTCACCATCATCCTAGACGAATCTTCCATTTCCTCCCCATGACCCTACAATTATGTCACTGTCTTCTTGTTCCTCTTCCTGTTTTCTCGGTCCTAGTCCTTTCCGTTGGCCTGCCCTCCCAAACAAAAACATAGTTAATCAAAGAGGAAAGTAAAGATGAATGAAGTCGGAAGTTAGCTTTTCCATGTAAAAGATGAAGTTGTGGAAGGGAAGCTGTGCCAGAAGATTTGAGAGTGGAAATGCTAGTGAAATTTTGTAAGATTTTATGATTCACAATTCAATTTGGTCTTAAATGTTTTTTACCCTTAAAACTGTTAATCATATTCTCCATTTTCAATTACTTTCCATTTTATTTTCATTTATTGTAATCAATTGCTTTCCATTATTGTAGATTTGGTTTACTAGCTATTCATATGTACTCCCACTATTCATTCAAGAATATAAAAAAAATACGATTCAGAATTCCTTCATCCCTCTCTGAAAAAATAGTTTCTCAACTTATGATAAGAGCCATGGCCTCCTCCAGCACCTCAATTTCCTCCTCTCCTTCGGTTAATTCCCTCCTTCCTTTTCCCTTTGTTAACCAGACTCTCACAATCAAGTTGGACTCTACTAACTATTTGGTCTAGAAAGTTTAAATCCTTAATGTTGTTATTGCCAATGACATCGACAATGTCTTTGATGGTTCCTACCCAGCTCCCCCTCAATACATTGACATCATGACTCTCCAACCTAATCCAGAATTTGGACTCTGGCAACACTACAATTGACTGGTAATGAGTTGGATCTTCTCCTCTCTCTTGGACAATATTCTCCCACAAATCATTTGCTATAGCACCACCACCGAAATCTGGATAGCTTTCGGCCGGATGTTTGCCTCCTCCTTTATGGCAAGAATCACAAATTTGCGCAGCCAACTACACAACATCTCAAAAGATGGTGTTTCTGCCACTGTTTACATTCAGAAAATAACAACCATTTGTAACACATTATCTGCAATAGGAGAACCAGTAACTTATCGTGATCAGGTCATATATTTTCTCGAAGAACTGGGCAGTGAATACAACCCCTTTGTCACCGCAATCACGGGACGCGCCGATCAACCACCAATAGAGGAAATTCACAGTCTTCTCCCCAACTACAACTTTTGACTAGAGAAACAGAACTTCGTTGCCCAGCTCCCTTCACAGAACTCCCTTCAAGTCAATGCAATCTTCATGAATTTTTAATCCTCCAAGCTGGCATCGCCATCGCCTCTCCTTAATTTCAACCTTTACAACAACATCCTCAGGTCACCCAATCCGACCTAACAGGCATGGCGTCAACCCAAGCCCAAGACTCCCTTACAGGCCCACAACAAAATTTGCAATAAAATGAGCCACATGACCCTGGTCTGCTATCACATAAACTTTGCTCCAGGCTCAGTCCTTCCATCCGCTTCACCTCAAGCCCACTCAGCAGATCTTCTTCAATACTCCAACATTACCGCCAACATCTCTGACAACTCTCCCACACTGCACCTACTGACTAAAACAACTACGCTTGGCTACTAGACAGTGGCACTACTCACCACTTCACTCTGTCATCTTCTACCATGATAGAGTTAGCTCCTTACCTTGGCCCTATGCAAGTGATTACAACAAGCAGTAATCCTCTCTTCATTATTAATATCAAACATGTAGTGATTCCTAGTGCCTCTTCACCACTCAAACTTCATTTTGTTCTTCACGTTTTGTCCATTACTCACAATTCACTAAGTATTCCCAAAATTTGCCATGATAATCCTGTTTTTGTTGAATTTCATTCAAATTATTTTTTTGTCCAGGATCGGGCCTCCCATCGGATAATCCTTCAAGACTCTCTTAGTGATGGTCTCTATAAAATTCTTCTGCCTCCTCAAGCCTTCTCGTTGACAACTAGAGCTGCCTCCTCTCACTTGTCCACAACACTACCTTCATCCTCAACATTGTGGCACCTCCGCTTAGGTCACCCCAACTCTCCATGCATCTTCATCGGCTATAGTGCTAATCACAAATGTTATATATGCTTCGATCCCAACTCCAATTGTGTATATATTACTAAACACATTGTGTTCAATGAAAGTTCATTTCCTTTTCCCATTCTATCCCATCCTCCTATCCCTAACCAAAAAATTTCCATGACCATCTTTGTCCTCCATTTCCATCACTACCAATCTCAACTTCAACCCACAAATCCAATTCTGCCTCTTTTAACTCTACCCATCCATTTCCAAACTCATCTCTCTTCCCTTCTAGTTCCCCATCTACACATATTCCTTTTCCACCTCCACCATCCATATATCATAGCTTGTCTGCTTTTAATAATACTAGGCAAACAACCAGCTTGCTCCAAGGATGGAATTTTCAAACTAAAAGCCTTCCACAAAAATACCAACATTCCTTTCAAACCTACTACATTTTTGGCTTGCTGCCATGCACGAAGAAATTGATCCTTTGCATAAGAATAATACATGGAAGCTTTTACCCCTCCCTTGCGGCGCAAAACTTATAAATTGTAAGTGAGTCTTTTGTCTCAAACTTAATAGTGATAGATCCATAAGTCGTTACAAAGCCCTCCTTGTTGCCAAAGGATATAATCAAACGAAAAGTTTTGATTATGATGAAACCTTAAGTCTAGATGTCAAACCCACTATTATATGGATTGTCTTATGATTAACTATTTCTCTTGGTTGGACTACAAGACAGTTGGACATTAACAATGCATTTTTGAATGGTGAACTAATAAAGACAATTTATATGTAACAACCTCTGAGGTTTGTAAGTTCCTTTAATCCCTCTGTTGTTTGCTTACTGCAAAAATCCTTACACAACTTGAAACAATCACCACGTGTGTGCTATAACAAATTAAACACTGCTTTGTTACTTTGGGATTTTACAACATCAAAGTTAGATACTTTGCTATTTATTTTTTGGGAGCATTCTTCTATTATTCTCATGCTCGTATATGTCGATGGCATTATCATTACTAGGAATTCACTACCTCTTATTTGACAATTTGCTTGGATTCTTACGCTCAAAATTTTTAGTCCATGATTTGGGTTCACTTCAATATTTTCTGGGTATTTCTGTTACTACTACTAATAAATGCTTAATGTTACATTAGGCCAATTATATCACAGATCTACTTCTTGGGACAAATATGAGTTCCAACAACCTAGTCTCTACTCCTATGGTTTTTGGTCTTATTCTATCCAAGAACTCAAGAACTTCGTTATCAGATGGATCCCTTTATAATTGCATTGTAAGTGCTTTGCAATATTGTTGTATAACATGACTCGATATTGTCTTTACAGTGAATAAAGTTTGTCAATTTATGCATGCTCCTATCGATATTCACTTGCAAGCAGTAAAACACATTCTTTGTTACCTTTAGGGGACCACAAATCGAGGTATATCATTTTCCCTAACAACCTACTTTGATCTTCGTTGCTTTACTAATGCAGATTGGGCTTCATGTTCTGATGATCGTAAAAGCGCAAGTGCTTTTTGCACTTTTTTGGGACCAAAGCTTATATCATGGTCTTTTGTTAAGTAAAAGGTTGTCTCCTGCTCCAATATAGAATCGGAATATCGCATCATTGCAAACAGCGCCGCTGAAATTCTATAGATTAAATAACTTCTTAATAAGATAGGCATCTTTTCTTCAAGTATCCCGGTAATCTTTTGCGATAACCTCAGTGCCACTTTCTTGACTTCAAATCTAGTATTTCTCTCCAAGTCTAAACATGTTAAGATTGATTACCATTTTGTTTGCGAAAAAGTTTAAGGAAAATCTAGTTTACTTTACTCCATCCGACAATGAACTAGCCGATGCTCTCACAAAACCGCTATCACCGTCGAAGTTTAATGATTTTCAAACCAAGCTCCTCGTCCTACGTCCTTGAGCTTACGAGGGGATGTTGATCATACTTTCCATTTTATTTTCAATTATTGTAATCAATTGCTTTCCATTATTATATATTTGGTTTACTAGGTATTCATATGTACTTTGCACATTATTCATTCAAGAATATAAAAAAAGTACAATTCAGAATTCTCTCATTCCTCTATGCAAAAACATTTTCTCAACTAAAACTTCAAACATTACGGTCTATGATTATTCTAGATTAAAACTAACTACAACTACTATAGAGGAGGGAATATGATGTAACTAGGACAAACTGCAATTTTTGTTGGATTTTGCCCACCCCATGACGAGTTGAAGAGAAAACACTTTTTTTTTACATTTATGTGATTTAATTTTTAGTTACTTGAATATTGTGTAATGCAGTACAATATTAGATGTTGTCATTTTTTTAATAAATACAAACACCACATTACTCTGAATATACAATTTAATGAAATATAAATAGATGTTTGTAACTGGTCAAGTAGTATTTGGTTTTGTTATTATGTGAAAACAAGATTGGCTAAGTCTGTAAATGTATATTTTGAGATTTAAAAGAAGTTTAAGATGGCAAGATGAATAATATTTAGTTATGACATTAAGTGGAAAGAGGTAAATGTTTGATGCAATGAAAATCACCAAGAGTTGGGTGTAGTTAAGAAAGATGGGAACAAGTTTTGAGAATTTAGGGCTACCGCCCGTCATTTTTGGAGAGTTTTAGCTTTTGCCTATTGTTGGAGATTTTTACCATTAGCCTATGTGTAGGCAACCCATCGTCATCATTTTTTGCCAATTGTAGATGTAACGACCCGGTTTTTCATAAATCTTTAAAATGTGTGAAAATTTGAAAATTTTCTTTTTGAAGTGAAATAGATTAGAGTGCGTCAAACCGAATCGCTACTGAATTTTCTTTAAACTTGTTATGACCAATTGATAAAATGTGCGGAGAGTTATAAAATAAATCTTTTGTAAAACATGGTGGAAGCGTAAATAAATCATTTAAAGAAGAAACTAAACAATGGAGTACAATATATTAAACTTAACGTGATTACAACCATTTGTTTTTTATTTGACTCTTAGCTTGGCTAGCTTCGAATCTTGTTCGTGCAAATCTTTAATCTCTCCTTTATTATTTGTTAGTCGTTCTCATATATGAGCCTCTTATTACTTGTTCATCGTTTGAACCAACACCACAAGTAATATGTAAACCTAATGACTAAGTATGAAAAATGGTTTAATGCAATTATGCTTATGACTCTTTGTAGTTCATTTAGAATGGGGGCCACCCAAACTAATTCTTTCATTATGTCATTCATTCGTTCATTACTTTATTTTTATTCGTTTGTTTGTTACTCATACATCGAGCTAGAGATTGAAGGACCCATATGGAATGGTATAGTTGGTCGGATCTAACCACCTGTGGACAGCTAGGTCTCGTTCCCTACAAGGTAGAGGCATTTCCTTGCTGCCAGACTAGAATCGCTACCCATCTGTCCCTCAACTCCCTTTTCTTTCTTTCCTTAACATTTTTCTTCACTTATGCATACTTGCGTCCTTCTTAAGATTTCTATTAATGTAATGCAAGATTATGCATTCTCAACCTAACATGAGGCATGATGCTTTACAATATAACATTCATAATATTGCACATATAAAGAAAGTAAACAACAATCATATTGAAAGTAAAGCAACTGAAATTGAAAGCACATATAAAGAAGAGCAGAAATTAAAAGCGCATGACAAGGAATAAGTGTATCAAATTGAAAGCAACAAATGATCAATATAAGGCGATAAGGTAACGTGCAACGAATTACAATCAACTAACATGCTCATATATTGACTATTCTAATCAATTATTTTAATTAAATAAATTAACATGCTCTTACAACATTCTAATCAATCATATACTTGAGTTAATTAAACATGCTAGTTAAGTACTTATTAAAAATGCTAATAAATAAATGGTAAATCAAATAGTTTACAGGCTTGGACTACTAAATGGGTTACATGCTCAATTGATTATTATTTAACATGCTCAACTAGTTATTAACATACTTGAACATACTTAGATGAATTAACATACTTGTATAACAATATTAATTAACGTTAAAAACATGCTAGACCTAGCTAAGTTAACATGATAATTGATTTAACATACTTAGCTAATTGACCTACTTAAATAATAGCTAACATGCTTGAAGGAATATTACAATTTATTAATCTAATAATTACTAGTCGATTTATATGCTCAGCCGATTTGCATGCTCGATTTCTAAGGCCAATTCAGTTACTTGCTCTAATCAGGTAATCATGCTCAAGTTAACTAATTTAGTTAAGCTAATTAACATGCTCATACAATACTAATTAACATTTAAACATGCTAGAATTAGAGAAGTCAAACAACTTATTGATTTATATGTTCAGAAGATTTCAAATACATATTAAGTAGTTTACACGCTTTGATTAAATGCTTTGGTTAACATGCTCAAGGGTTATTAGCAATTAAACAAACGAAGACATACATAATAGAATGATATTCATGCGTGAAAGGAGAAACTATACGCACAGGGTTAAACTAATTTCTATAAGATATTATAATAAATGAAACTATGAACTATGAAAAATAGGATCATACTCGAAGGTCTAATTCTCAACATCATTTGTTCATACTTTTCAGGCCATTAACTCCTTTAATCATTCATCATGAGTATATAAAAGTAATGTATAACAGAACTAAACAAGACTAACAATAAGAACAAGCTATCACAAAAGTAATATCTATAGGGTATCAAGTAATCTATACTATCAACAGGGAAATAACAACAGTGAGGAAGTCAACAAGGGAATAACGATAGTAAATCATTCAAAAGACTAATAGCCACTAACAACAAATGTCACTTTTATCAACTTATTTACTAGAAATCACAATATAACCTAAGGAATTTATAGAAAACTAAATGTATAACCCACGCACTCTACTTGTGATGTAGGGCCTCCAAATGGCCAAAACATACCCTAATCCTTACCTCGAACTTTATCGCGTGTAGACATTTAACCGTTATCTTTTTTTCTTCTCCTTTCGATACCTTCACAAATTAGTAACATTTATCATTAATAATTACGACCCATAAACTTTCTTACTCTTAATTACGTAGAAATTCTATGAATCCCTTAATACCTAACGAAACATAACATCCAACATAAAACCAAAATCCCAACTATCGACCGAGCACATATCCCCACGAACTAAATCCAACATATTCAATCTAACCCAATAACATTCCACATTTAACAACCACATTCAAGGACCAACAACAAAACCAATTTAACATATCCACGTTTCGGTGATAAAATGCAGGAAGCTTAACTAATTTGCAACAACAACCAATCCAAGTCACAAAATCTCATTCTGATAACTCACCAATCTCAACAGTCACATCCAACAGACTATATTGACAGGATACACACTTAAACCTTATCAAAATAACGAAACCAGGTCCAACAATAAAGAACATATTTAAAACAAAGGAGAAAGCCCCAACCTGCTCCTGTACTTGAAGCTAGAACAAAGCTCTACCTTTGACCAACAACATCAGTTCTAGCTCCTCCTTCCCCTGACGTGGAGTCCAAAACTTCCAAAGGATATTCTCCTTTCCAGTTCTCTAGAGCTCAATTGTGGCATCCTGCCCTGTGAATGCCAGGAAAAGCCCAGGCGTGGGTCCAACCCATATCAAGGGGGCACAATCCCACATTGCTTGGGAGAGTAGAAAATGCATGGTATATAAGCATGGAGCCCCTCCCTACTAGTACAACGCGTTTTGGGCTAACCCAAGAATAAAACTGTGCGAGCTTCTACCCAAAGCGGACAATATTGTACTGGGAGCACTGGTGATGTTACAAATGGTATCAGAGCGAAATCCCAATGGGAAGTGTGTCCGACGAGGATGTCGGGTCCCCAAGAGGGAGGGGGGGGGGGGGGGTGGGGAGGTTGTGGCATTCTGCCTTGTGAAGGCCAAGAAAGGCCCAGGTGTGGGTCCGACCCATATCAGGGGGCACAATCTCACATCGCTTGAGAGAGTAGAAAATACATGGTATATAAGCATGGAGCCCCTCTCTACCTAGTACAACACGTTTTGGGCTAACCCCAAGAATAAAACCGTACGAGCTTCGACCCAAAGCAGACAATATTGTACTGGGAGCACCGGGGATGTTACATCAATACACCCAAAAGCTTCTCAGTCTGCCAGCCTTCCTCTTTTCCTTAGTCTCCAGATTGCAGCGCTCGAGAGGGAGAATTACTCTTTGCCAAAATAAAGGGCAGAGAGCACAAGTTATCCCTCACATCTGACAGTCCCTCCAACTTTTCATATATTGTCGCTGAAAGAGTGTACTGGATTATCTACTCAGGAGACAACGAGCTGCCTGAACTGGACAGGCCAGACCCGATCACACCTGAGTCGAAGTACCTGGGTCGCAACCCACCTATTACCTGATCTGATGCCAGAAATGCCACTTTCAATCCATGTCTTGCCAGCATCCGACCATCAGAATACAAAGGAGAAGAAAACCCGACCAACATACATCCATTTCGTCACTGGAATCATCACGACAAAGGCTCTGAACTCGTGCCCTAGCCGTGACTCACCATTTCTCTGTAGTTGCTCGCTGGACATCGGACAGATTTGCACCGCCATCACAACAGCCATCCCAAGATCTTCGTCCCGATCGTCATCGCTCGCGATTTCCCAATCACCCTCCGGAGTCTTCTCTCTCCCTTTTTTTTTGTTCTCTCTCTTCGCGCTTGCTCCAGAAGAATGTTTAGCCATTCTTCTTCTTCTTTTTTTTTTTCAATCGGTTCACTTAGTGAACCAATTCAAATAATGTGAACTGGTTCGGGCATAACCGGTTCATGCTCTCCCGCATCCCCTCTTAATTTTTCTTTAATTTCATTTAATCAAATTAATCCCTTTTTATCCAATTAAGTTCCTTTTCGATAATTTAATTAAAAATTTCTTCTAATTAAATTATTCTTAGCTCAATTTCAATTCTCGGTTCATCTCAAATATTGTTCGATGATAATGATTGTCAATTACATCTTTGATAATGCTCCGATAATTATTCAAATGGTCCAAATATCCCTAATTACTTTCCAATTAACCCTATGAAATTCTGATATAAAAATTTGAGATATTATAGCAAATAAAAGGCTTGATTATTTTTCACTTGAGGAACAAAAGCATAAAAATTGCCCCAAAGATCATATCCTTGCTGACTTCTATCTGTCGTCATAAAACTTAGCAACATGATTTTTGTAGCAAACTAGACAAATCTGAAGTAGAAATCTCTTTATAAAATTTCAATTATTTTGCCTAAAAATTTGAAATTTATTTCGCGTACATAAAACGTTGGAAATTATAAATTTAATACTCAGCAGTTCAACTTGCAGGGTTTTCCATGAGCTCTCTTTTTGGTCAGTTTGTTGGATCAAATGTTAGATAGAAGCCGATTGAGTCCACAAAAAGGCCACACCTCCCTTTGAACCCTGCAATTTGGCTTCCTTCCTTTGCCAATGCAAATGGAGTCCCTTCTTCTATTCCGTATGGCCCAAAGATTCTTCGGTTGCTCGTGAACATCAGCGACCTGATCACAGGGGTGATATAGTAGAATGGAGAGTAGTGGCCATTCACACCAACTAGAAACTCCTCTGGGTAATCTAATTTAATCTGTGATTAATGAAGATGAAGTAAATTATGTTTCTACCACTATTATTTATCTTATAAATTTAGAGTTATTTCAAACTCAAAGCAGAACCAATGGGTAAGAGGAAGAGAAGCAACATGAGAAAGACATGGTTTCAAGCTAACCTCAGTTTTTTTTCCACCAGTACCTCCATGTTTTGGGGATACAACTTGCTTACCATTATCATCGTAGACTAAACATATTGAGTTGCTACAAAGATCGTGATAAATAATGATTTGTTTCACGCCGTTGTATTGTCCATCATCCCACATGGAGCCACCTTGTCCTCCCAATGGCTCCATAATTATGTGACTCGATATAGTTCGTCTTCTTGGTTTTGTTGGAACAGAGGTTAGATAGAAGCCGATTGCGTCTAGATATGCACCGGACCTCCCTTTGAACCCTGCAATTTGACCCCCTTCATCTGGCAATGTAAATTCCATCCCTTCTTCCGTTCCGTACGGCCCATAGGTTCTTAGGTTGCTCTTGAACTCCAATGACCAAATCACGGGGGAAATAGAGTTTAACGGTTTGTAGTGGCCCCTCACGCCAACAAGAAACTCTTCTGGGTAATTTAATTTAATCTGTTGTTGATGAAGATGAAGTAAGTTTTGTTTCCATCACTATTATTTATCATACAATTTAAGAGCTATCTCCAACTCAATGGGAAGAAGAAAAGAAGCAAAGCAAGAAAGACATGGTTTGAGGCTAACCTTTGTCTTTATGCCACCATCGCCTCCATGTTTTGGGGATACAAAGCACTTACCATTATCGTCGTACACCATACTTATTGAGTCGATGCAAATACTGTGATAAATGATGATTTGCTTCACGCTAGTATATTCGCCATCATCCCACATGGAGCCACCTTTTCCTCCCTATGGCTCCACTATTATGTGACTTGACATTGTTCGCCTTCTTGATTTTGTTGGAATAGAGATTAGATAGAAGCCGATTGCGTCTAGATATGCACCGGACCTCCCTTTGAACCCTGCGATTTGACCCCCTTCATTTGGCAACATAAATTCTGTCCTTTCTTCTGTTCCATACGGCCCATAGGTTCTTATTTGCTCTTGAACTCAAGTGACCAAATCACGGGGGTGCTAGAGTTGAACAGTTTGTAGTGGCCCCTCACGCCAACAAGAAATTCTTCTGAGTAATCTAATTTAATCTGTGATTGATGAAGATGAAGTAATTTCTATTTTCATCACTACTATTTATCTTACAATTTAAGAGCTATTTCCAACTCAACGGGGAAGAAGAAAAGAAGCAAAGCAAGAAAGACTTAGTTTGAGGCTAACCTCAATTTTTCTACCACCATCACCTCCATGTTTTGGGGATACAACCTGCTTACCGTTATCATCGTAGACTAGAGTTAAGGAGTCTATGCAAAGATCGTGGTAAATGATGATCTGCGTGACGCCAGTGTATTCACCATCATCCCACATGGAGCCACAATTTCCTCCCCATGTCCCCACTACTATGTCACTCGACATCTTCTCGTTCTTAGTTATGGTTGCTTGGTCCCAGTGGTGTCTGTCCTCCTGCCTAGTAACCATATTCAGTTTTGTCTAGAGAATTGGAAGTGAAACTCAATAGACTGTTGTTGCATGAGTAATCCATGAAAAGTCTTTGGCCTAAAGTGGACATTGAAAAGATCAGAAGAGAATCTACCTCGTAAAGGATGGAGAGTTGCAGAAGGGAAGCTGGAAAATGGTGTGAGAAGATTTGAGGGTGGAAAGGTGGGATAGAAATAGGAGGAAGGGAGGGAGTAGGCATACAAATGAAAGACCCTAGTCTTTGTTTAATCTTATGACAGAGTTGCTAATGGAAGGTCAAATTCCGAGTCCCAATGAGAAAGCTATAATATATGCAAAGGTTTGGATCCAATTGCTTAAGAAAATACATGTCTTAGAATAGCAATACTCAATCATGAGCTGACTTTTGTTAAATACTCAAATAGCAATACTTGCGCATTCAAGACTAGAATATTAGACAGCTGCATCACCTCCAACCACGGTAACAAACTCATTTTTATAGATATTTAAGTATGCCTCAATAAAAAAACTTACCTTGATTGTTTAATGAGTTTAAAGGCTGAAATTGTTATATATCATATAACTCGTAATATACAACATGATAAAATATATGATCGACGTTTGTAGCTAGTCAAGTGATACTTGTGTTGTTACGATCAGATAACATGATTAGATGAGTATATAAATGTTAAATGTTTGGATTTAGAAAAACTTGAGTGATGATTTAAATGCTTCGTCAATGCACAGTAGTTATATGTGCTATGTTGAGTTATAGCATTAAGTTCAAAAAGATAAATGTTTGATGCAATGAAACCCAGGACGAGTTTAGTTAGTGCAAGTAAGAAAGGAGGGAACAAGTTTTAAGAATTCAAGGGGTAGAAAGTGAGTTTGAAGACTAGAATTGTGATAATTGCAAAGGCATGACGTTTGGGAGTTTTACCCGTGGAAACGCATCTTTTTCATATTTACCCAATTGTAGATAAAAACAACAAAAGTTTTGATTTTTTGAACGGAAATGGGCAGAAAAACATAAAAATTGATGAGTGATTGGCTGAAAGATCAGAGCTTTGGCTTATAGACGACAGCCTTCGCCATTTCTACAGTCGTGATTTTGTGCCTGAAGGCAACGGTGATTAAACAACATCTTTGAAGAGCACATACCTTGTTACATCCAAAACCTTACCAACAGCGAGGCAATATCAATGGCGACGGCGCCGAGCCACGGGCTCAGGCAGCTGACCACAGGAAGGTGCCCATGGTTCCAGGGGCTCCGGTCCACAGCCTCTTTCGCTGTGTCTGTGTCTTCTTCTCTTAAAGAAGAAGAGTCGGAGCAAACGCATCTCTCCCAACCTTCAAAACCCAGTAGCAGCAGAAAGTCCCAGTCTTATTTTCCGAAGCGAGGCCAGACGGTGGAATTGGTTTGTGAGTCTCTGGGCTTTAAAGGAAAGGGTCTGTGCAAAGTGGCGGAGACTGGCTTTGTTGTCATGTGCGACCGCGCATTGCCTGGCGAGCGGTTCATTGGACGGGTTACTCGAAGAAAGGGAAACTATGCTGAGGTATGTTCATTGATACTAGTGAGAAAGTCTAGTGAGCTTAGACTGTCGAATAGAAAGAGTTAAATTAATGCTGAATTTCAATTAGTTTCACCATGTAGAGTTCTGCAATTCTCACCAGTTTCTGTGGGTCTATCTGAACTCTGCTTGAGTACCAATATCCTTTCTCTCTGGAGCTTTTCCTGTTTTGCTTGAATTCTTCAAGGTCTTTTGTGTTCATTAAACGTTGTTCTTATTATGAATTGACTGATAGCTTCACCAGTTTACTTGTCTCATCGTCAAAGGATTTGATACTGTAAAAACAAGCATAACTATTAGCCCAAGTTGCTGCTATAAACAACTTAAGGCGGTGATGCCACTACAATCTTTGGAGTTAATTATCTCTCTCGTATGAAATCAATATTCTGTGTTTTTTGGGGGGGTTTGAAAAGTGCAGGTGACTAAGTTGGAAACGATCTCTCCTCATTGGGATCTTGTAGTTGCTCCTTGTGAGTATGCTTCTTATTGTGGAGGTTGTAAAACGCAAAATCTGTCGTACGAAGCTCAGATTAATGCTAAGGAACAACAAGTTCATGAGTTGGTGACACATGTCGGAAGATTTTCTCAGAAGCATCTCGAAGCGTGTTCTGTCTTGAAGCCCATTGTTCCCTGTGACATTCAGTTTAATTATAGGAATAAGGCAAGTTTAGTTGGTCTCTCACCTTACATATAAAAATGATTGCATCTTTATTGGAATTCAAATTCTCATTTTTATTCCATTTCAAAATTTTACAAAGATGCCAATTTGATGAGAATGGACTGATATGACTGGATATATGTAGAAGAACCATACTGAAAATTTCCTATTTTGGTAGATGGAGTTTTCATTTGGTTCTCAAAGATGGCTACCTAGCAAGCCTTTGCCAGGCACAGGAAATGGAAGCGAAAATCATGCCCTGGGCCTACATGCTCCAGGCTATTTTGACAAGGTTCTAAATGTTGACAAGTGCTTATTACAGAGCGAACCTGCCAATAAGGTATCTGACATTCTTAAATAATTATTGAAGACGAAGAATCAAATTAATCGAACAGGCGATGACCAAATTTGGCTGTGGAAACTATATGTAAGCTAGATCTGGATGTTGAAGCTTGGGTAGAAGTACACTTAATGACATCTTTCTATCATTTAGCAACTCAAACCACAATTAAATTTTCTAAAACCTCAACATCGATCAACTTGGTTTACTCTGAGTGGCATAGTTTGATTTTATGGCTGCATAATTTTTCCATTTTTTTATTAAAAATGAAAAATTACTGCCTCATATGAGGTTCGGGTTTCAATAGAATGGCTTATTTAATAAAATTTTGTTTGCATACTTTTCTTTTCTGATAGGTTCTTGCTGTAGTCCAAGATTGTTGGAGGGATCCAGTACTAGGTTTGTCTCCTTATGATGTTCACTCTCATTCTGGATTTTTAAAGCATCTCATGCTAAGAACCGGAAGGTATTTGAGTTGTACAGAACATTTCAATTATTGGTTTTTCTTTTTAAATTAGTGTTGTTGTTTAGAAGAGTACTTCAACGTGGAAATTCTTACTTTTGTGATTTCATATTCGACGTTCTTCTATGAGACACTAAAATAAGGAGTTTATATTCCATCGATTGTTCTTCGACATTAAACAAGTAGAAATAATTTCGTCTATTAAAGCTCATGCGTATCGAAAATTGAACTTTTAAATATTGTTCTTCATTACTCCAGGGATGTGAAGACTGGTCTATGTGAAATCATGGTTAATTTTGTGACCTCATCCTACAAGCCAGAGTTGCTTCAACTCCTCGTTGAGAAAATTTCAACAATTCCTGAAGTGGTTTGTACATTTGCATTTTTCGGCCGGTTGCTCTTATTATTTTCCTCTAAGAGAAGCCAGTTATGTAAATCTTTTGTTTGATTTATATGGTAATCTTAGTGTCGTCTTGTAACGTCCTTAGTCTTCCGAATACAATATTGTTCGCTTTGGGCTAAAATCTGCACAATTTTGTTCTTATGGTTGACTCAAAACGTGTTGTATTACATAGGGAGTTGAACTGTATTTATAAACCATGTTTTTTCTCTTTTCCTAAGCAATGTGGGGACTATACATCTCCACTGATATGAATCGAACCCTCACATATGTCATCATTGTCTTCACAAGGCGAACATACCTCCATTAGTATGAGTTAGACCCTCACTTGAATCATCCTTGCCTTTATAAGGCAGACTGTCACATGTCTATTTGGTGATCATTTGCAGTATTGATATTAATTTTTTCGGAAAAGATTCACATTCTTCTTCAGCATGAATGCTATTCTTCTAGTCTAGACATCTGAATTAGAGAATAATTCTTTATTTCCTTTTCTCCCACCAATTAATGATCATTTAGTGGTTAATTATTTAACTGTTTGTGATGGTCATCAGGTGAGCATAGTCAATAATGTAAATTCCTCAGTCGGCAACACTTCTGTTGGGGAAGAGGAGTATATTTTATATGGAAAGCCTACCATCACAGAGATTTTAAGGGGACTGACATTTCAAATATCAGCCAACTCCTTTTTTCAAACTAATAGTCGCCAGGTAACTGCACAATTTATATATGTTCCTTGGCCATCTACCCATATTCACAGCACTGACGACATGTTTTAGGCAGATGTTCTTTATAAACTCATAGAAGACTGTGCTGGTATTAGTGGGGATGGCTCAGAAATTGTTCTCGATCTGTTTTGTGGGACTGGCACAATTGGTCTGACACTAGCGAAGAGGTCAATTACTCCATCTTTTAAACTGAAACTACCCTATCATCTGTTGAGTTTTTCAATTCCTCCGCCTTCTGACTTTCTGGTTTTGCTTGTTTTGAATATCAGGGTTGGACACGTCTTTGGCTATGAAGTGGTTCCTGAAGCAATTGCAGATGCTCGTCGGAATGCGGAGTTGAACGGAATCAATAATGCCACGTTTTTCCAAGGGGATCTTAATAAAATCGATGAAAATTTTGGGAATAATATTCCTAAGCCGGACATTGTCATCTCAGGTCATCTTCCCGGTGGCATCCTCTTTTCTCACCTGATATGGACAATAAATAATGGTTCTTTCATATTAAGTATCATTATTTTCCAATAGGCTGAAGGAATTCCTTTTGATGTTTTTCATCTTCGCACCCGCAGATCCAAACCGCCCAGGCATGCACATGAAGTTGATTAAGTTTCTTCTGAAGCTCAAAGCTCCTCGTGTAGTTTACGTGTCTTGTAATCCCGCAACGTGTGCTCGAGATCTCGATTATCTCTGTCATGGTGTTGTAAGTCTAGCTTCTCCTACCAAGGCAAAGGCTTTTTAATTTAAGCTGATTTGAAATTGCTGGAAAAACTGTTTGCAGCCAGAGAAAAATGTCCAAGGGTGTTACGAGCTAAAGAGCCTGCAGCCCGTCGACATGTTCCCCCACACTCCTCATATAGAGTGTGTTTGCCTGCTCGAGCTCATCTGATCTGATCCACACAAACGAGTGAAATCAAGATCCAATCCTCAGAATGATTGAGTTTTGTTTAACCCATTCTCCTTTTTTAACCATTTGATTATACTACAATCACTAAGCATGTATTTGGCAATTGGTCAGATGTATTGTCGTCGCGACACTAAAAATAAAAATAGAAGTCCTACCTTTTGTTGGTGGTTGGTACTCTTCTGTATCCTTACAATTTATTTTCCTAAATTTCAAATCCTAAAAATTTGTTTCTTAATTATATTATTGAATTAAATTTGTTTAGGTAGTTTCTAAACTTAAATTTGACTATATTCATATATTTATTTGGAAATTTTATTTTATATTTATTTTAATAACTTACTTTTTCAGCAAAAAGGCAAGTATTCAATGTGAAAAGAGTATTTTTTGTGGCAAAAAAGATATTTTCTGCAATAGAAATGTGTCTTCCTGTAAAACCTTGAATTTTGATTTTACCAAGTGTAAAGATAATGTGTATGATTTTGGATGATTGTATTGTGAGTTGTGGTTTATGGATTGTGGAAGATAAGAATTTTCAATGTTATGGATAATAAGCAGGGGTGCGGTCGACCAGTGTTGAGGGTTGTGAGATCGGACTATGGAATGTGAGAAATGTGTTGGCCTCAGGTGAATTCATAGTCGACTAGAATTGGATTTGTGGTTGATTAGATCAAGGACAGATTGTAATTCATTGTTCTCGAGTAAATATGCAGTTGGCCTAGAGTGAGGTTATGGTCTGTCGAGATAGTGTAAAATGACTTTTTGAGGAAGGATAGGCTTCCGCATCGGATAGATAGGTGTCTGCAGAAGAATAAACAGCCACAAAAATGAATATTTGTGTTGGAATCTGTCACTACCTGGAGGCGGGCCTAACAGAACCGCCAGGTAAGGCGATCTGATTCTCATAGAGTACCTGGTTACGCAGCCCAAGTAGCAAGAGAAATGAAAAATTTTACGGGAAATAATATCAATCCCAAACTCAAATCACATGAGTTGAAATTCACAGGGTGATCAACTAAAGACATGAGAGTATACATAAAGAAACGTAATGTGCATGAATCAAATCAAACAACATCAGAAATAAAATATACTCAATACGAAGGGATTGAATCGACTAACCTCCACCCATCTATAGGGAGATCGAGACATCCACTAGGGGACACAACATCATCCCATGGCAACACATGCAAAACCCATGCATTGAGCCTACACCTTAACTTGAAGAAAAATATAGTCTAAAGGGTGAGTGACAAACTCAATAGGAAAATCGATACTAAATGCAATTACATGTCTACTAGAGGGCTCCTCTTGACGTTGCTGTAGTTTTAGTAACATATCCCTTATTTCATTGAGTTGATGTTGGAAACTAGAATCAACCTTTTCTTGCTCTTTCTCAGTTGACAGTTTTGTGACCGAAATTGTGTCCTTGTTATGAGCATTGTGAGCACCACTTATTGTGTTCATTTTTCTAACAAAATATAGTTACATAGCTACAAAAATAAGCCACTTAGGCTATGATACCAAATGATGCACCTCAAAGTGCAGGAAACAAATCAACACTTGAACCAAATCGGCTAGGGCAAAGACAAATTTCTCAAATTCAAATCGATGGAACTTCCTGTGCATACAACCAATTACTTTCAAATTCATAGGGCATATAGAACTATCAAAGAGGAAGATCCAAGTCAAAATTCACGACCAGAAATGCTATAGAAAGAGAGTTATGAATGAAACAAAATTTTATTTTGAAAACAGTTTCAACAAAACAGATTAATTGCTCTCCAAATAACCATGCAAAAAATCACGAGCATATATCCAAATGTCGTAAAAAAAAATACATCAATTTCATCACATTCTAAAGAGGATTACACCATTAAAATTTCAGTGACAAATTTCAAATGAAGCGAACAGGACAGACATGAACTTATGAGTGGTCCACGAAATCCGTATACCCAAAAATTGTGACTTCAACAGACTCCTATGAAAGAAGCTTCTCCAACTTGTTCTCCTCCACTCTTCTGGCTTTTCTCTCTCAATGACCAAATCGAACAAGCTGCTGCAAGAAACTCAGTATAAAATCCAATCTCCAAGAATGGAAGAATGTGAGGATGGAAGTTTTTGGATGACAAGCCATCGAATGGAGCCTAGGCGAGATTTGCTTTTGGGAGGGAGCTCCAAAACAGGGACAACAACTACTATTGATCCTCCAAAATTAGGTTAAGACCACCTTAAGGAGGCCTTAAGTATCCCTTTAAATGTGCCCTAATGATTAATTACATAAATGCCCTTCCAAGTATAAAAATGGGCATAACATCTCGGCTAGCAAGATATCCGAGACCACAAAAGACCCTAATATAATATGACACTAAATCTAATTAAAAACAACCAAAGTTCTAGTAGTTTATCCAACTATTCAACTAATAATTTTTCATCATATCAAAAGAACATATTTTGATCCCTTAGGCACCTCATGAGCGTTGGCAAGTTGGCTAGCCGTGATTGCTCAGGTACTTCGCTCCATCTGCAGGTTCTCTCCAAGGCGCCAAGTAATGACATGCTTTGGGTGCCTCCTTGTCAACATACTTAAGCTTCTCTTCAATATCATTTAGTAGGATGTCCTTGCAAAATAACAAATAGTTAGATGAGTTAATGAGCCTCTTGGCTTGGGCTCGGATGATAGGGTCTTGAAGTGCACCACTAACTTAAGGAAAAATATAATCTAAAGGGTGAGTGACAAACTTAGTAGAAAAATATGTCAACATTATTTTTTGTATGAAAACATCATCAGTGAAAAGGAATTGTCACACAAAGACCCATCTAACACATACCACAGAAAGGTGACCATCTTGTTGAGAGCAACACCTCATGAGACAGAAGAAATATAAAAATGGCGATCTCAAGATCCAGCACATTACCTAAGTTGTCGGCGAGCAAGCTCTATGACGACACAACTCGTGTAACTGCCCGGATGTACTAATGAGCCATAGCTCAATGCCAATAGGATCCGTATAATCGAAGTAACAGATAAAGTTGCTCGCGATAAACTCCTTCTCCACTAAAATATCTCTATGTTCCAAATTGACGAGGTTATCACGAGTAGAGCTATGAGTTGTCATGCCACCCATCAAATGGAACAGTACTAGGATAGGATAATCTCAGTGACTGACAACCTTCAATCCATTCTCAATGAAAAGAATAGTCACACAAGGATCCACCTAGCACATGTCACAAAAAGATGGTTATGAATCAATAGAAACACCTCATGAGGCAAGAGAGAATACCAATGACGGCGACCTGAAGATCTAACACATCATCCAAGTTGCCGACGAGTGGAGCTACGAGTCAACACACCCGTACGATCAAATAGAATGGATAATGATGCTCATGATAGAATTACTTCTCAACTAAAATGCCTATAGATTCCAAATTGACAAGAGTTGCCGATGAGTGGAGCCATGAGCCGGCAAGCCAGCCGTCAAATAGAATGGTACTAAGATAGGCAAAACTCAGTGACTGACAACCTTCAATCCGTGTGACTAAAACCCTAACCATATTTTTGGGCTTGAAACCTAAGGAAGCATCATTACCTTCCCATCTCCATTTCAATTTTCAAGTCTCAAAACCCGAGGACATGTCACCAATGCCCCATCCTCATTTTCACTTCCGGGGGTCGAAACACAAGGACATGTTATCAATGTCCCATCGCCATTTCACATGCAAGCAACCAATCTTTCCGTAGTAGAAGATTGCATGTAATACCCAAAATTTGGACTATTGTAAGCATAAGAGGATAATGTTAATATTAGAGAATAGTTAAAGTTGTGTTGGGTAATTATAATAATTAGCTTGTAATTGGTGGATTTTTTGTTAGGAGATTGTTGGATTAGTGAAGAGAAGAAAGGATTAAGGGAGTAGAAAATGGCAGTGGAGTTGTGAAAGATGTGCAGCATGGGATAAGTCAATCATGTGTTCAACCACTGGTAAGGGCATTGGATCTGATTGACCGGTTGAACATGGTGAAATTTACAGAGGTGAAACAGTGGCTGGTGAAGAAATGGAAGTTGGATCGGTTGATCGAGTAATTGACCAGCCCCACATGAATTCTAGGAAATTAAAAATCTTGAGGCTAAGTTTTCTGGGAATTCCTCCATGTGTTCTCCTTTACACATGGCGATGTCTAGATGGAGTTGGGTGAGATATTATATGGTTAAATGAAACGTATGAGGGAAGCCTTATGTGAAGATAGAAAAGAGGCAGAATAAGAGGGAGAAGCTCTCTAGAGAAAGTGGGAGCTTCAAATTAGGGGGTGGAGGGGAGAGGAAGAAAAGAGGAGAAGAGAGAAAATGGAGTGAGCTACAAAAGAAACAGAGAATAGGAAGGAGAGAGAGAGAGAGAGAGAGAGAGAGAGAGAGAGAGAGAGAGAGAGAGAGAGAGAGAGAGAGCTTCTGGGTGAAGGGTGAGCTTCTGTATTTAGGTAATCATAGTTCCTTTTTAGTTTAAGGATTTTACGTATATGTTTGAAATATACTCTTTGTTCCTTTGAGATTAATGCACAATTGTTGAATAATGTGCCCTATTGTTTACTGCTTCACGGTTTTCTGGAGTGATGCATGTTAGTGGTTGGATGTTGTGATGCTCTCTTTTATTTATGAGTACTTCAATAAATGTATACTCTGTTGCTTGAGGTTACTTTCTCAATGATAAATTCTATGAGAAGTTGATTATGATGTCTCCCTGTTGTTATTGATTTTGGATCCAAAAGGAAGTATTCTCTGTCAAAATACTATTTTGAGAAAATGTGTAGTTTATAGAAAATGTTAATGATGTTTAGACTCAGTTGAGCTGGAGATATTAAGTTATGTTAAGTTGGTATGTTTTGACAGAGTACTGCTAGGCTCCACGGTGTAACTGTTAAGTGATTAGTTGGATTTGGATTATGAATTTCTATTACGGGAAATAATGATATAGATGATGTTGAGGTTAACGATGAAATATTATTGATTTTGTAGGTATTGGAAAGGAAGAAGAACTTAAGTGCTAAACGCTTTAAGGACACGAGGTAAGTGATATTGTTTGTGTTTGGTCTTTAGAGCCTACATCACAAGAGTTATGACTTGTTTGATGACTGTGTTTACTAGATTAAGTTAAGTTATTTATCATGCTATTGTTCGAGGATGTATTGTTGTGTGCTTGCGTGTTGTTTTAATGATATGTTTATAGATTTAAGTTCTTTAAAGATTTGATATTAAACATACTTTGATGGTTATATTGAGGATATAGAATTGTATGCATTTATGCATCATGGTTTTTAAAATATTACGAAAATAGTTTTAAGCATGGTTTTAATAATGAAATAAAAGCGAAACTATGGAAACAGATATTTAAGCATAATAAACGTAAATAGGCATTTGGAGGTGTGAGTTCTTAAGTTAATTGTTGAGTTGGTCGCTGAGGTGGGTGCCATGGGATGGCCACCTAGAGTGTGCGCCACGGCATGGTCGCCTTAGCTGTGTGCCACAATTGGTTGCCTTGTGCATAAACCACTCATCCTCGTTAAATTTTGACATCTCAAAATGCCTGGATGGGTAAGCAAAACTAAAGTCAAATAAATGATCAAGTAAAGTCAAGTAAATGATAAAGTAAAGTCGAAGTAAATGGTAAAATAGAGTCAAGATAAAGTAAAGTTATGATCAAGATAATGGAAAAGGAAAATGAAAATAGAAAAATGCATACGGATTTTAAAATCTACATAGCATGTGCATTGCATGTTTTATTTCATATCACATACTGAGCTTTATGCTCATAGTTAAGTCTTGTTATGTAAGTACGTGCCATGGAGCAGTTAATAAAGAATTTGCATGCACAGACCTTGTGGCTGGCTAGGCTAAAGATCAAGTGAAATGAAAAACGTTTTATAAAGTTATTAATAAATGTATAAAGTGATGATTGTTTTAAGTTAAGCAAGTTTTTCAAGTTGTAAAGGTTTTTAAAGAAAACGATTTCATTTATCGTCTTTAAATGATTTTATGAATGAAAAGTCTTCTGCTACACAACTCGAATGAAAGGATTTAAAGAAAAGTTTTAAATTTAAGCGTTTTCTAAAATTGTAACATTTTAATAAAGAAAAACCAGGTCATTACATTGTACGAGACAACACCGGTGCCTTCTAAGGGAGGGGCACATTATATATTGACCATGATATGATTTTTCCAGAAAAGTTTGAGTGCTCTATCTAAAGAAGAAAAGTGATGTATTCACTACATTCAATGAGTGAAAAACTTTAATTGAAAAGCAGGCGGGCAAGCAGGTAAAATATCTACGCACCGATAATGGGTTAGAGTTTTGTTTGGGAGAGCTCAACTCTTTCTGTAGGTCATAAGGTATTATGAGACATATGACAGTCTCAGGTACTCACAGCAAAATGGAGTTGCAGAGCAAATGAATAGAACTTTAATGAAAAAAGTTCGGTGTATGATTTCAGATTTTGGTTTACCAAAGTCATTTTGGCTAAAGTTGCTGCTACTGCTTGTTATATTGTGAATCGTTCACCGTCAAATGCTTTTGATAAGAAAGCTACTGAAGAAGTTTGGTCTGGAAATCCTATTGATTATTTAGTTTTGAGAGTGTTTGGTTGTCTCTCGTATGCTCATGTTGATAATAGCAAGTTAGAATCCAAATCATTGAAATGTATATTCTTTGGATACCAGTCTGGTGTCATGGTGTCAAGGGATGTAAGTTATGGTGTCCTAAATCCAAGAAAGTTGTATTGAGTAGAAATGTAGTATTTGATGAAGCTACTATGCTTAGCAATTCATCTTCTAAAGGTTGAGGTTGAAGTTGAATCAGAGTCGACATCAGAGTCTTCGAGTTAGACCAGTTCAGATAATTAGGGTGATATCGTTTTCGCAAAATCACCAGTATCAGCTTCACTAGAGTATTCCATCGCTAAGAATAGACCAAGAAGAGAGATTAAACCTCCACCAAAATACGGTGAAGCAGACTTAGTTGTTTATGCTTTTAGTGTAACTGAAAGTATAGATTCCAGTGAAGAACCGTATACTTATTTAAAGGCCGTCAGTTCAGAACATTTAGAGAAATGGATGATTGCACGCAGAATGAGATAAAGTCTCTTCAGAAGCATGACACATGGGACTTAGTTAAATTTCCAAAAAAAAATAAAGTTGTTCATTGCAAATGGGTATTTAAGAAAAAGGAAGGTACATCAAGTATTGAAGAAGACAGGTACAAAGCACGTTTAGTTGCTAAGGGGTACACTCAGATTCTAGGTGTAGACTTCACTGATGTGTTTTATCCAATAGTTAAGCACAGTTCGATTCGAGCTTTCCTGGGTGTTGTGGCTATACACGACTTTGAGCTTGAGCAGTTGTGTAATATCTCAATTTCTCGTAATTGAATTAAGTAAAAAAAATAATTGCAAAATTATTTGGGTGTAATTGAATAATTGATTAATTATTTTATAAGAAAATTATTTGGGAATTATTGAGGATTTATTTGATGAAAATGAATTTGAGAAACCGAATTGAAGAAATTCAATTGGACCGATAAATATTGTCAAGAAATACTCGAAATAAATCGAGAGCTAGAATTAGGTTGAAAATAATTTAATTAAATGAATAATTTAATTAAATTATTAAAAGAGAATTTAATTGAGTGAAGAAGAGGCTTAAATTAAAAAGGAAAAAATTAAATGAATTTGTTGGAATTAAGATTAAAAGGAAAATGAGATTCAAGGGAGAAATAAGGCATGAACTGGTTTGGTTCATGTTGGTTCGGCCAGTTCGTTGGAATTGCTTGGTATAGTTGAAAAACAAATTGGTGGAAAATTGATTAAGAGTATGTGAATTTTCTACTGGAGACGGAGAGAGACGAAGAGAGAGAGAGGATCGGGAGGGAGAGCTTGCGTCGATGGGGAGACGAAACGGCGACGTCTGGCGAACGAGCGAGCTTCTTCGCGGCGACGGAATGACTCAGGCATGCAGTGGTCGGTTGGCGTTGTTTGCGGGTGTGCTAAGGCACTGATGGACCGGGATTCTGCGAGTTGAAGTGACGAAATTTCGACGGGGTAAGTTGATTATCTCATGTTCTGATTGATTGGATGAATTTACTTGGAATTGTTGCGGCAATTGTTGGACAAAAACGGTGAATGTAGAGATGAATCTGCAGGGGACTTCGTGACAAAGAATTTGTCGCAGCTTTGTGTGCTGGTGTGGCATCCCACCCTGTGAAGGCCAGGAAAGGCCCAGGTGTGGGTCTGGCCCATATCAGGGGGGCACAATCCCACATTGCTTGGGAGAGTAGAAAATGCATGGTTTATAAGCATGGATCCCCTCCATACCTAGTACAACTCGTTTTGGGCTAACCCCAAAAACAAATCCGTGCGGGCTTCGGCCCAAAGCGGCCAATATTGTACTGGGAGCACCAGGGGACGTTACAAATGGTATCAGAGCGAAATCCCAACTGGAAGTGTGGCCGACGAGGACGTCGGGTCCCCAAGGGGGGAAGATTGTGGCATCCTGCCCTGTGAAGGCTAGGAAAGGCCCAGGTGTGGGTCCGACCTATATCAGGGGGGCACTATCCCACATCGCTTGGGAGAGTAGAAAATGCATGGTTTATAAGCATTGATCCTCTCCCTACCTAGTACAACGCATTTTGGGCTAACCCCAAGAACAAATTCGTGTGGGCTTCGGCCCAAAGCGGACAATATTGTACTGGGAGCACCGGCGGACGTTACAGCTGGTTTGACTCTATGGAACCAAACCTGGTTTGTGGCGATGGTGTTCTGGCCATGGACAATTATTCGTCACGTTTCTCTGTTAATGAATTATGAGAAAGAAACGTGCCTGCAACTTCCTCTCCTGCTTACGACTTTCTCTACCACATAGTCAAAGACAAAAAGCTGAAAATAAGGAAGAAGCTTTGAAGGGATTCCTTATTGTCTACAGAAAGAAGAAATAAGAGCTAACCTTTGTCTATAAATTAATGACAGAAGAGGTGTGGTGGAAATGATCAATAGAAAGTGTGAGTATACTTTGGAAATTGTAAGGGCTAGTGCTCTTACTTTGACATAGAACTTTCGATGAATCGCTGAAGAGTGTTCTCTGGTGTAGATGGCCAAGAGCTGGGATCTAAAGAGAGAGTCAGGTTGAGAGGGTGATACTTTGTGTTGGAGGTTGATATTTGGGTTTGCACCTGTCTTTGGAGGTATTAACGGAGAATATGGATAAAGAGTTAAACACACTAAGGACCGCAGGAAAGTTCTTCAAAGGTAAGAAATAGGATGTGGTGGCCAGTGGTGGCCCTGCATCACGGGACTAAATTATTGTTTTGCATTGTATAGTTTAAAGTTTATTACGAAATAGTTGCTTTGACTTGTATGTTTTCATAATTGTTATATATGAATTGTCATTCATACATCATGATAGGACTTATGAAAAATGTGGCATGCATTATATGATAAAGAAAATGTTAAAAGAAATAAGAAATCTACGTTTGGTGGGTTTGAGAGAGAGGGTGACAGCGCTTAGTGGTGACATCTCTGATGGAAACCTCCAGCTCACGTAGAGTGTGGAGTTGGTTTAGCCACAAGACCAACAGATGTATCCATGCTCTTAGTCCTCAAACGTCGAACAGAGATTAGGTGACAGTAGTGGTGACACCCCTGACGAAAACCTCCACCCAATAAGAGACTGGAGTTGGTTTGCCACACCAACAGATGTATCCTATCTCTGAAAATGAAAAGGAAATGTAAAGGAAAAAAGAAAAAAATGAAAACGAAGAAAAAATAGGTTCTTTTTTGGATAACGACTACATAAGCATTGTATAAGTATAAATATTTTATTCTATTTTTTGTTAAGCGTTAGACTCATGGTATTACCTGTGATATAAGTGATTCTCATGTAGAGGAGGAGGCATTATCAGAGGAGGCCATGAGTTATCAACCCGACTCGACTTGAGAGGCTATGGCTCAAAGAAATAAAATGGGTTGTTTAAATAAAAGTTTTTAGTAACGTTTTGTAATTAATTGTGAACTTTCTAAATGATTTAAATAAATGCATTTTTTAAATGTTTCCGCTAATTTACTGTGATAAGTTTTAATTGAACATGTTTTAAGAATAAGAAAATGAAAAAAATTGTAACTAAGGATCTTAAAAAGGATTTCAAAAATTTTGGGGCATTACAAGTTGGATGTAGAAACTGCACTTTTACATGAGGAGCTTGATAAGTACATGTATATGCAGTAACCTGAAGATTTTATAGTCTCTGCAAAAAAAGACTATGTTTGTTCTTTGAAGAAATCCCTTTTATGGTCTAAAGCAGTCACCTAAACAATGGTATAACAGGTTTGATCCATTTATGCTTATTCAAGATTTCAAAATGAGCAATTATGACAGTTGGGTCTACATAAAGATCAGTCATAATGAGGCATTGATTTATCCGCTCTTATACGTCTATGATATGTTAGTCGTAGCTAAAGATATTGAAGAAATCAGAAGGGTCAAAGCACAATTGAGTAAAAAGCTTGAGATTAAAGATTTGGGAGCAGTCAAAAAGTGTTGGTTTTTAGGTTTCCTCGCAAAGCAGAATTACTGATGTTCATAACAACGGTAACGTGTGTAACCTATGTATCATGAAAAACATTTTAACATGAACATAATACGGATCGTTGTTATAATATATTAATAATAATAGGTATTTAAAATCTCTATTTAGATATAATCTAAAAGATAAAGAATGTTACTTTTGTAGCTTACTTCACACGTGTACAAAATCAACTTTCGATCTTCTCCGCCAATCCTCCTCATCTCGAATAAGCACGTGTGGACTCGATGAATGGAACAAGATCACACTCAATTTATGATAGATCGTATTCTCAACACATGAGATGATGTATTTGGATTTAGAAAACATTTTTCTAAAGCCAACACGGAAAACACAAATTTTGCTTTCAAAATTGATTTCTTAATCTCAAAGATTTCAACCTCAACTTCAACTTTTTTCTTCCCCCTTCATCTAATGAGGTTGAACCTCTATTTATAGTGGTATTGCTCCATAATGGCCATTATGACAATTAGAGAAAAATACTACAAATTCCTCATTAAAGTTATAATTGATTTCATACATTTATAAAAATGTTATGAAAATCAAAAGACTTGTCACCATAGCTCAACACTTGGCATATTTAAGTTATAACACATTTATAACAAAAATGTTATGGAAAATAAAAGGCCATGACATTAAATCAAATTTGACATTAATTCAAATCTGACAAAATTTATTTTAAAAACTATTTTTAAAAGTTAATTTATATTTATTAATTAATTGAATAATCAATAATTCAATTATTTCATTTAATAAATATATTAACTTTGACAATTTTTGTCATTTTATCTTAATTAATTGAATAATCAATAATTCAATATTTATCTAATGAAAAAATAATAATAAACTTATTATTGAATATATTAAATAATTAATTCATAATTAATTATTTAATCTTCTTTGTTTATTTTTCTATTATTTGAATAATGATAGAATGTGACGAATAGACCAATGGACCTATAATTTTAAGCTCTAATAATATTTCGCTAATTAATATAAACTCTTTATATTAATTAACATAATTATTAACTCTAAAGTAATTCCACTAAATACTTAAAGTTGTACTCTCAAAACTATAGAGTATATTTACTTAAAGTAATGTCCATTGATATAGTCATTACATATGTATTAACTCTCCATTTAGATTAGCAATAGAGCTAGGTTTATAATTTGTTAACCTCTTATATTGCTTCTTTATCCTAAAATACCAGTAGTTATTAATTGAATAATTAATTCATAACAATTATGAATTACACGGTAATTATTCGATCCTTGAACTAACAAACAAGAGAATCTAAGGAATTGATTTCATTGTATCAATATTAACATTCCTAACATTCATTTTAATTTCTCCCAATATACAAGGTATACAAATCGTAACTTGTACAAAACTTTACCGAGTAAATCAAAGAATAAATTAAAATAAAATAGGAGTTTATTAAATGCAACGAATTAAGATCATACATATATGACTATCATTATGATAAAATTAATTGTTCTATATTTAACAAAAATTATCATAACAATATAATTTTATCTAGTCCAGTCCTATGTAATCATATTATATAAAACATATTTATCTTATGTCACTACATATTTAGTCGGGATATGACTATACATTCTTAATGAGATAAATTATATTTATGACTATGAACTATTTGAATATTCCATATTTCAAATATAAGTCATGGACATATTATGGTTATTACTCTTTATATTTTATCCCACATATATACAATATATATGTTAATATAAATTTAACATAAATAATCAAGGAATTTTCTAGGAATTTTATAAAACATAATCTAAAATGTTAACATAATATCAATTAATATAAATATATTTATATATTATAAAATTGTTCTATTACATTTGCTTGCTGAGCATATTACTCCCAATAAAAGATACTTGGTATGGAGATACAAAGAGATAGAAAAGTTGAAAAATTATACCTAAGTCAAAGAGGGTACATTCAAAAAGTTCTCTGCGGGTTTAAAATGAATAAGTCTAAACCTGTTGGCACTCCTTTAGCAGCTCATTTTAGGCTTTCATCTGACTTATGCCCGAAATCAGATGATGAAATTAAATATATGTCACGAGTTTTGTATTATAGTGTAGTGGGAAATGAACACTAAAGAGTTGTTTAGTGGATTCTTAGGTATCTGCGTGGAACTAGTGATGTTTGTCTTCAATTTGGAAAAACTAAAGATCCTATTATTAGATATGTTGATTTTGATTATGCGTGAGATATTGATAAGAGGAGATTTCTTATCGTATATGTTTTTACAGTGGGGGTTGAGCTATCAGTTGGAGAACTACCTTATAGGATACCGTTGCGTTGTCTACTACAGAGGCAGAATATATGGCTATTACAGAGGCTTGTAAAGAAACTATATGTTTAAAAGGTTTGTTTTGTGAGCTCAGCGAAGATTTGCAGATTGCCACAGTGTTTTGCGACAGTCAGAGTGTTATTTTTCTCACTAAAGATCATATGTTTCATAAGAGGACGAAACACATCAATATTCGTTATCATTTTGTTCGTGAAGTGGTTGCTATGGTGATTTGGCAGTTAGTAAAATTAGTACTCATGATAATTCTACTGATATGCTGACAAAGACTTTGCTCACACCCAAGTTCAAACATTGTTTGATTTTGGTTGATATTCGCTGCTGATTTCGCCCTTAGGGGCATTTGTGAAAGAGAAGATTTTCTATAGTTTTGAAAATATATTTATAGGGTGGAATTCGTGTCAATGTAGAGATTGTTAAGGTTTAGTGTTATCCGAATTCTAATAGGGCTAGGCCGGTTTGGCCCACATTGAAGATTTCTTAATTCCTGCAGGATTAGAATTTCTAATTTCAGTATAATTAAAATTTCTTTTATTCCTATATATATATATATGATTGAGCCACAAAATTCGTTATACAGATTTCTATGGGTGATTTTTTCCGTCTCGACTTTTTCACATAAATTCTTTTTCATTATTTCCACACAATCTTAAGTGCCTAGGAGATTGAAATCAAGTAGAGGCTGCATCTTTTTGAGAATTCATCGATTCCGATGGAGTTGAGAAAAAAAAATTGATGGGATTCTCGACGAAATCAAAAGACGTTCTTTGGAATCCAGGGAAGCACAGTCTCGGAAGCAACTTTCTCTGAAATCCATGGAAGCACAGTCTGGGAAGAAACTTTCTCAGGAATCCATGGAAGCACAGTCTGGGAAGCACCTGAGAAAGTTCTCTGGTGCTTCAAAAGAAAGGTCTTTCGATCAACTTCTTGACGTCTTGATCGCGGTAATCCTTTGCCGCCTGCCTTTATGTTCTATTTTCCGATCTAGGTGCGTCTCCAAGGGGTGGCTTGTTGGGAGTAGTTGGCCATTAAGTGTCAACTGCAATTTTGTCTCCCACAATTATGACTACTTGACAAAACTGCCAAATTGTCAAAAGGATGGTCTGATTTTCCGGAGATATGTATGCAACCACTGTGCATATGCGTTCGTCTATTTTTTTTTATAAAATCGACTCAGAGAAGTCTTGATGGAAGACGATTCTGAGAGTTTCGTTCAGTGAAGAGGTTCCCCAATCCAGTGATTTCATTCAGTAAATACACTATCGTAGAGAAATCAATTGGTTTGGAAGAAACTCTGAAGGAAGGGAAAGCAGTTGTCCCCGTTTTTCATTGTCAATGGCTGGAGGTAATTATATAATTTATTCCGCATTGATCTATATGCTGTAATTTTGATTCTAGAAGCATGTATAGATCGTTTACGTTATCTAACATTTGGTATTAGAGCTTAAATCGACTCTGTCTTGACGTTTTTGGAAATCCTTAATTTGTACACATTTTGAAACGGAGGTTTTGGACGAAGTATTGACCAATCTGCTGTAAAAAGTATTGAGTTTGATGCATAAAATCAAGTATTTCAATTGATTTTCGAATGGGTTTCGTGGGTTTTGGAGAACTGCAGTTTTTGTTTTGTTTTGGAGGTTGAAGACGAAGAGAACTACATGTATTGCCGCTACTGGGAATCGAACACTTGCCCTATTCGAGGATAATTTGAATGGGTTGCCACTCAAACTGAGTGACTTTTGTTGCAATATATGGATATTAGTTTTTTAATATAATAAACTGTTGTTTTATGGAAAAAGTGTTGAAACTTGGAACCTAAGATTAGAACCCATGACCTCTGCAATGATATGTACGCCTGCAACCACTTTGCCATAGATCATTTCTGGGCATAATTGACTAGTTCTAATAATTGTGATAATAGAATTGCAAATAAAATACAATAATTCATTATAATAATGATGGTTGTGTTTATTTTTGTTTCCATGTGTAAAATAAATGTATAACTGATTTCGTTGAAATTAAGTAATTTGTCAATTAAATAGCATGCATATTTAATTGTACGGAGTTTTATTTATTTTGTATTCATAATTTGTTAATGATGTATACAAAATAATGGTATGTTAAATAAAAACATCGAAATTCAGTTAATTAAATCTCGATTGATTTAATATGATTTTATTTAATTGAAGAGTAGCCACAACATCTTTAATTAAATAAAATTATATATTAAGTATTAAAAATCACATTATGATATTTATTGTAATTAATTTTATAAATATGATAAAATTTATCTCACAGGAAATTTTATTGTATTTATTTAATTAATTAGAATAAAATATTAAGTTATTTCTTAATTACCCACAGGAATTAAGAAAATAGCTATAACTTGATAGTTTTATTAATTCGGTAAAAATGAATCTTATTAAATTAGAACTTTAGCCCACAAGCAAGTTTTATGTTTTTATATTCATTATTATTTCATGATTTACATTGGTAAAACATGATATTCAGTTTTGCCTCTCATGTTATTTATTTTCTTTGCAGCTATGAATTCTTTGAGTTTCTCTGATTTTAAATGCGATATACCGGAGTTAAAGGGTGATAATTATAAAGTGTGGAATGAGAGAATTCTTCTTCATTTGGGGTGTGCAGACATCGATTATGGTATACGGAAAGACAAACCAATAATTACTTCGACCAGCACTCCAGAAGATCTAGCTCTTTATGAATGCTGGGAACGTTCAAATCGCCTTAGTGTGATGTTCATAAAGACTAAGATCGCTGCTGGTATTCGTGGTTCTGTCGAGCAGCATAATGATGTCGTGCCATTGCTGAAAGCTATCAAAGAACAATTTTGCACTTTGGATAAGGCACTTGCAAGTACACTCATAATGAAATTTTCATCCTTAAGGCTCACTACAGTTACGGGTGTGCATGAGCACATCATGCAGATGAGAGACATTGCGGCTCAATTGAAAACACTTGAGGTTACTATGTCAGATTCTTTCTTGGTGCACTACATTATGAATACTCTACCCTAGCTATACGGTCCTTTTAAAATCTCTTATAACACACATAAGGATAAATGGTCTATTAATGAGTTGATGACTATGTGTGTTCAAGAGGAAGGAAGACTGATAATGGAAAGAGGAGATAGTGCCTTAATGATGACCCAAGGAAAGAAAAAGACACAAGCCAAGAGAAAAGATAAAGGGAAAGGTAAAATACCGATCCAATCTGGTGAAATCAAGAAGGAAATTAAGTGTTATTTCTGTGATAAGAAAGGTCACATAAAGAAAGATTGCACCAAATTTAAGGTCTGGCTTGAAAAGAAAGGTACATCAATCTCATTTTTTTGTTATGAATCTAATATGGCTCATATTATTTATAACACTTGGTGGATTGATTCTGGTTCTACAATCCATATTTCGAATACCTTGCAGGGTATGCGAAACCTGTGGAAACCAGTGGGAAGTGAACAAAGCATATATTCTAGAAGCAAGATGCATTCACATGTGGAAGCTGTTGGAACATGCAGTTTAGTTCTCAGCAGTGGTTTCATTTTGAATTTGGAAAAGACGTTGTATGTTCCTAGTTTTTCTAGGAACTTAATTTCAGTTTCAAGTCTTGTACCTTTGGGATTTTCCTTTACATTTTCAGATGTAAAATTCAGTTTATTTTATAAATCTTATCTTGTTGGAAATGGTACAATATCTGATGGTCTTTTCTCTATTGATTTACAAAATGATACTACTCATGATGTTATGCATGTTCACGCTGGTAATAAAAAATGTGTTATAAATGAGGATTCCTCTATGTTGTGGCACCAGAGATTGGGACATATCTCCATACAGAGAATTAAGCGATTAGTAAATGATAAAGTACTTAGTGCTTTAGACTTTACTGATTTTGATACATGTTTGGATTGCATTAAGGGAAAGCAAACCAACATATCTAAAAAAGGTGCTAAGAGGAGTTCAGAGATATTAGAAATCATACATTCAGACATTTGTAGTCCAGTCATGAACTCAAATGGTCTGAGATACTTCATCTCTTTTATTGATGATTATTCACGATATATGTATCTCTATTTGCTTAAAAATAAATATGAAGCATTGGATGCCTTTAAGGTTTTCAAGGCAGAAGTAGAGAAACAATGCGGTAAGCAAATTAAGATCGTGAAGACTGATAGAGGTGGAGAATATTATGGTAGATATACTGAGGATGGACAAACACCTAGTCCGTTTGCTAGATTTCTTCAAGAGTATGAAATAGTTTCTCAATACACTATGTCTGGTTCTTCGGATCAAAATGGTGTGGCAGAAAGAAGAAATCAAACATTATTGGACATGGTGAGGAGTATGCGTAGCAACTCAAAACTTCTAGATTTCTTGTGGCCTGATGCACTAAAGACGCTAGTGTATATATTAAATCGAGTTCCGACCAAGGATGTTGAAAAGATGCCATTTGAGTTATGGAAAGGTTGGAAACCGAGTTTGAGACATATATGCATTTGGGGATGCCCGTCTGAAGTGAGAATTTATAATCCACAAGAAAAGAAGCTACACCCAAGGACCATTAGTGGCTATTTTATTGGATATGCCGAGAGATCTAAAGGGTATAGATTCTATTGTCCATCTCATAGCACTAGGATTGTGGAATCAAGAAATGCAAAATTTCTTGAGAATGACTTGATTAGTGGGAGTGATCGCTTTCAGGATATTGTTTCTGAAAGAGATCACATTGATGTTCAACCTTCTAACTCAAGTGAAAGATTGATTGTTGTTCATAACACTCCTCGAGTACAAACGAGTGTTGAACAATCAATAAATGTTATTCCACAAGTTGCTGATAATAATCCAGTAGATCGAGTTCTTGAGGAAATTCCAGAAATTGTTGATCAACCAGTTGAACAACAAATTTCTCAAGAAAATGTTGGCACAACACTACGGAGATCCACTAGAGAGAGAAGATCAGCTATTCCTAGTGATTATGTAACATATCTACAAGAGTCAAACTATAATATTGGAGTCGAAAATGATCCTGAGACGTTTTCACAGGCTATAAATTGTGGTGAATCTAATTTATGGTATGATGCCATGAAAGAATAAATGAATTCTATGAATTCAAATGGAGTCTGGGATCTTGTCGAGTTGCCTGATGGTGTAAAAACCATAAGATATAAATGGGTCTTTAAGACTAAGAAAGACTCATTGGGCAACATCGAAAGATATAAAGCAAGACTCGTTGCTAAAGGATTCACACAAAGGGAAGGAATCGATTACATTGAGACTTTTTCTCATGTATCTAAGAAAGATTCTCTTCGCATTATTTTGGCATTAGTTGCACATTTTGATCTTGAGTTGCAACAAATGGATGTGAAAACGGCTTTTCTCAATGGAGAGCTAGAGGAAGAGGTTTATATGAAACAACCTGAAGGATTCTTCTCTAGTGATGGTGAGCATTTAGTGTGCAAGCTTAAGAAATCCATATATGGATTGAAACAAGCCTCCCGTTAGTGGTATTTAAAGTTTCATGATGTTATCTCTTCATTCGGTTTCGTAGAGAACATTATGGATCAATGCATATACCAGAAGGTTAGTGGGAGCAAAATTTGTTTCTTAGTTCTATATGTGGATGGCATTTTACTTGCAACCAATGATAAAGGTATATTGCATGAGGTGAAACAATTTCTCTCTGAAAACTTTGATATGAAGGACATGAGTGATGTTTCCTATGTCATTGGTATTAAGATTCATCGAGATAGATTCCAAAGTTGTTTGGGATTATCTCAAGAAAATTATATCAATAAAGTTTTAGAGAGATATCGGACGAAAGATTGTTCACCTAGTATTGCTCCCATAATGAAGGGTGGCAGATTCCATGAGAACCAGTGCCCGAAGAACGATCTTGAGAGGGAGCAAATGAGGAACATTCCCTATGCTTCGGTTGTTGGAAGCCTGATGTATGCTCAAGTCTGCACAAGACCTGACATTGCATTTGTTGTTGGGATGTTGGGTCGCTATTAGAGTAACCCTGGTAAAGACCACTGGATTGCTGCAAAGAAAGTGTTACGGTACCTTCAAGGGACAAAAGACTACATGCTTATCTACAGACGAACGGATAGACTGGATGTGATTGGATACTCCGATTCAAATTTTGCTGGCTGCGTTAATTCTCGTAAATCAACATCAGGATATATTTTTATATTAGCCAGTGGAGCTGTATCTTGGAGAAGTGGTAAGCAGAGTTTGACTACCACATCCACTATGGAGGCTGAGTTCGTATCATGTTTTGAGGCTACTTCACATGGTGTATGGATGAAGAGTTTTATTTCAGGGCTTAGAATCGTTGATTTGATTTCTAGACCGCTGAAAATATATTGCGATAATTCAGCTGTGGTTTTTATGGCTAAAAACAACAAAAGTGGTAGTCGAAGTAAGCATATCGACATTAAGTATTTAGCTATAAGAGAACGTGTTAAGGATGGTTCAGTGGTCATTGAACACATAAGCACTGAATTAATGATCGCCGATCCTTTAACTAAGGGCATGCTACCATTGAAATTTAAGGATCATGTTGTTAAAATGGGACTTGGGTCCATTATGTGATTTTTCGTTATAAGAACGAATATTTATAACTCTTCTTGTGATATTTCTCATTATACAATTTATAGTGTACACATTCAGTTTGAGAAATATACTTCAGTTTATGAACCTCGAATAAACATAGGGTTTATTCATTAAGTTTATGGGCAATAAAGAAAGAAAAATAATACATTGTGATATATGGAAGATAATTCTCAATAACATACAGAGATTTTATCACTATGATTCATGTATTATGTTTTCTTACTATAGTGAATAAGAAATACAGACCAAGTGGGAGAATGTTGGGAGTAGTTGGCCATTAAGTGTCAACTGCAATTTTGTCTCCCACAATTATGACTACTTGAAAAAACTGCCAAATTGTCAAAAGGATGGTCTGATTTTCCGGAGATATGTATGCAACCACTGTGCATATGCGTTCGTCCATTTTTTTACAAAACCCACTCAGAGAAGTCTTGATGGTAGACGATTCTGAGAGTTTCGTTCAGTGAAGAGGTTCCCCAGTCCAGTGATTTCATTCAGTAAATACACCATCGTAGAGAAATCAATTGGTTTGAAAGAAACTCTGAAGGAAGGGAAAGCAGTTGTCCTCGTTTTTCATTGTCAATGGCTGGAGGTAATTATAGAATTTATTCTGCATTGATCTATATGCTGTAATTTTGATTCTAGAAGCATGTATAGATCGTTTACGTTATCTAACATGACTTTCACTCACTACCTCTCCATATTTTCCCGAGCTTTTCGAAGGCCATCACAATCCATCGGAAAAGGATCGGCCGGTGGGGCTTCTTCTTCAAGATTTCCAGTCCAACAACAAGAAACAGTTCGTCCTCTGTTCTGGGGTGACGGAATTCAAGTGTTCTGGGTTTACTCTCAAATTTCTTCCTGGATTACGCCATCCCGGTTACGACCCCATCATTATCATGGGTTCCTGCGATGATCTGTTATTGTGCTGCAACAAAGACTTGTTTCAAATGCATTACTTTGTAGTGAACTCCGTCACTCGGGAGTGGGTCCCCCTTCCCCCCACCCTTCGGCTGCACAGTTCGGTCCTCACCGGTTTCGTCTGCGATTCCACCTCCATCCCAGAGGCCAAGAAGGGAGCGAACTTGCGTTACAGGGTAGTGCGTATTCCCGTCTTCCTAAGACCACAAACTGAATTGAACGTTGAGATATTCTCTTCCGAGGATGGTCAGTGGAACGAATACGCCATGACATGTGCCTCCAGACGCGAAACAGACCTATGGTGTAGAAGGGCGGTAGCTTGTAATTGTAGTTTGTATTGGAAATTTGAGTATCGTGGAGAAAAAATCATGGCGTTGGATCCATTCAACCCGAGGAAGAAAGAGTTTGTCGTGATTGAAAATCCCCCAGACAGCTTCGACGGAGAATTAAAAACGGTCCACCTTGGAATCCTTCGAGGGAAATTGAGAATGTCTCAGACGCAACGTTTCGTCTATGGATTCCACGAACCTTTACGCCTGCACATCTGGGAGCTGAAGGAGGGAAGAGACGGACCCGAGTGGCGATCGGTGGTGGAGGCTTCGTTGTCAATGATAGCCGCCACCTCCCCCCATGAGCAGCTCAGAAGATTCCGTCGAGGATGGGGACAACGGTCTTGGATAACTCTGACTGTTCATCCAAGCGACGGAGATATAATTTACTTTGAATGCACTTTGCTGAATAAGATTATTTGCTATAACCGGAAGACAAGCAGCCTTGAAATTGTGTGTGATTACGATCTCAACAGATGGTTTGAAAATATGGGTGTTGCCTTTCCGATTGTGCTGTCACGGTGGCCAACCCCAGTTCCTGCGCTGCCAAAGCTCTAGTTTTTACTTAGGTTTGTCCACAGATATTGCTTTGTAGTTTAGCAGGGACTCCACATACTCTTGATTATGTTAGTCTTATAGTCAATACTAGAATTCAAATGCATTTACATTGAATACTCTTGACTGTTCCTGTGAAACCCGAGAATTTTCAAGAGTAAATTTCACGTGTAAATTTTTTGCATTAATATTTGGTCTTAATGTTGGAAAAATTGACTCAAATTGTCATGTAGCGACCCCATGTAAAATTTTGATCAATTAGTTGAATAAGTGGAATTAGAAATTCCTGAATGGAAAATCAATTCAAGAGACGGAATTGAAGAGCTTAATTAGACTTATAATATTGTCAGATGATATTTGGAATAAGTCGTGATTTAGAATAAATTGTGTAACATATATACTTGATATACATTATCAATGTTATTATATAGTTAAAAGGATTAAGGAATTAAATTAAAAGAGAAGAAAAGAGTTGAAATTAAAAGAAGAAGTCTGGCGGCTGATTTGAGAAAACAAAGAAGAAAAAGTAAGTAAAATAAAGAGAGAAGGATTTAAGAAAAAGGAAAGAAATTAATTAAAGGAGGAAGGAGTAGGGTTTTGGAGTGAAGAGAAAGTTGCGCCGCTCCAGGAGGTTTGAAAAGAAGAATTAAAAGAAAAGAAATAAAATAAGGAAATAAAAGAATTGAAAATGAATGGAGAGAATTGAAGAAATAAGATAATGGAAGATTAAGGTTTAGTATGTTAAATAAGGAGAAGGCACACGTGATTTGAAAGGGAGAAGAAAGAATAAAATAAGATAGATAAAAGAATTGAAAATGAAAAGAAGAGAGAGTAAGAGAAAGTGGTTTGCTCCTTAGTTCAGTTTGTGTCTAGGAATGTATTTAAGAAATAATACTCTGTTTCTTAATGGATATGAGATGAAAGAAATGTGAGATCGGCTTACGGCTTTTGCTGGACTTCTTGCTATGATTTTGGATTGGGTGTCCGATTCTCTTTTTGGATGGATAAAAACTGTTAAGGATAAATTTGTTTTGCTATTGGTTAAATTATTGCGTTATCCAAATAACCATTGGATAGAAAATAGGATGATGTTCGTTGGATTAATTACAGTGCAAATATACACGTTGAGGGATCTTTTGTTCACACGGTTGATGCACTGTTAGTTTACCGAGTGATAAAGTTTAGAGAATCTTGTTGGGGATATTAAATAAGTCACTTATGCTTTGGTTGGGCCCTCCCACTTCTTTCTCGCGGCTTTTGATTTCAATTATTGTGTCTGACATATTTTAGGCTCTTATGAGTTCGAGGATTTCGAGCCGACACCTGAGATAACAGTTTCTTCATGTACGAGGAAGGACCGCCATCGAGGTAGGGGCTTTATACTTAGTTGCTTGCATCGCATTGCATAGTTTTAAAAATAAAATCATATTTTGTGGAATACCACACATGAAAAACCTGACGGGGACTGTTTGACAGCACGTCAGCTTTTTATACTATATATGTACAAAAGTTTTACACGTTTACTTTTGTATATTGGATTTCATGTTTTTATATGATGATTATAACCTGTTTGGGATGAATCCTCCTGACACTTTGAACGGTCGCGAACGTCAAAGTATCAATGGGACACCCTCGATACATCTCCTGCTGCGTGGAGATGGTTTGTGTGCGCGCTGTGTGAAATAGGAGACTTTGGGAAGGTGTTGACTGCTTCCGTGGGTTGCAAATCCCTAAACCTGATCAGGGTGTGTTTATTACGGGCGTGTCGTAGCGGAATTTGCACGACAATCTGGGTGACGGGCTCGGTCTACGGACCGCCATCATTTTTCTTCCTCCGGGCTCATGAGGTGTTGCTTGCATGATATGGCCACCTTTCTGTGTAGTTTGTTCGGAGGATTCCTTGAGTGACCTTCCTTTTTCACGGATTACGATTTCGGTAAAACACGACGAGAATATTTTAAACTTATAATTGTCTATGTATACAATCATGTTTTCTAAATATCTCGTCGGAGACCATGGGGTTGATTTCCTTGAGACCAAAATGATTTAAATTTTTTATTAAAATGTGCATGATTCTCCGAAACTCATGGTTTTCAAGAAAAGGTAAAACAAGTTTTACACATGCATAGTATTTAGTATAAATTTCATACTGAGCTAGTCACTCACCCCACGACTCCCACCACTCCAGGTGAAGAGAAGATAAATTAAGCCTGAGCAGGAATCAGACTGGAAATCTTGTTTTATTCGTTCTTTTTTGTTGACTAGTTAATTTCTTAATTTATCGGTAAGCGTAAGAATAGGTAACCACAACTTTTAATTTGGATGACTGTAAAAATATCTAACTTGGTTGTTGTATTTTTTGGATTAGATGCACAGTATTGTTTGGACTTAAAGTTTATTATTTTCACATTATTATTATTTTTAATCTCGCAATCACTAAATGGACCGTGCCTCATCCCAAATGGCCTACGGCTGGATATTTATACAAGTCTTTCGCAATAAATTAACTAGCCTTAGGCTGAGCGATCGGGTCTTCTACAAAGACTGGGTCGTTTGGCCCAGCGTTTCTGTCAGGCCCCCTTCCGGGTCGTGACAGTTCCCTCGTTCTCAATTGCACTAACTTTTCATGAGTTTCTTTGCATGCATGCATGCATGCATATGGATATTCCACCAGCAACAAGGTCCTGGAAATTAAATAAAGGCTTGAGTCTCGCGATTGCATGCATATACTCTCTCTCTCTCCGTTATGTGTCAAAGTTTGTGATCTTGTGATGAACTTATGAATTGGTATGGAGCAAAAATGGCCTCCACCTATGATAAAAACTTGTAGGACTTTCAAGGAATCCAAGTCTTCTTGTTTGGTATATTTGGGGAAAAATCACATGTCTAAAACAACACTAAACATGATTATTTTTTTTTTTTTGGAAAATTAACAAAACAACCACTGAATTATGGTATTAATAATAAGTCAATCACTAAATAATTTTCGTTAACAAATAAAACACTCAACTATGAAAAACAAACGAAGCAAATATCGCTGCATTTTCATTAAATAACGTTTTCTTTCCGTTGCAAAACGATATTTTTTTCTGCAAAAAGTGATTACTCATGAAAGATTACAGTCAGTATAACACTAAATTATTTCATTGATTATTGAGAATTATTCATTTGCTTCAATTTATCAAACTTTAGTGTTTCCCTGAAATTATTGTTTTAAATTCAAATTAAATAACAATAAGAATACTAAGATTGTTGAGTGGAAAAAAATTTTATATTCGTTCGTGATTCTCTGAATAGAAATATGTGGGAATCTATGATTTGCATTCTGAAAAACTCAACCAAATATCAAAGTAAGGTGTTCGAAGTGTACGAGAGAAGATATTTTCGAGGGAAAACTTCCTCCTCCTTCATTTTCAAAATAAGGTCACTGTTAACGGCAATATTTACGTAGAAGATATATTTGCTACTGTGATCGAACTACAATCTTTGGAGATCTGCTTGTGTTTCTGGTTTGGAATGAGGATGTTGTAGTAAAAGCCACTTGACCAAGCAGAGAGGGATATCAAATATGGAGAGAGTGGAGTCCAATGAAAGAGCAAGTGGGCTTATTGTTGAATAACTTTTTATTCTAGTGTCTCACAGAAGAACGTCAAATATTGAATCACATTAGTAAGAATTTCCACCTCAAACTATTTTCCTAAGGGGAGAGCTAAGATTGAGCTGATAATCCAGTAAGAAACCCTCAAAACTTATGATTGAAGGATGAGTTCTACACTTCTACTTTACTGCTGCTGCTAATATATTTACAGGTTGACAATTTGATCACTGAAAAATGAACTAATATGTTAACATAAACATTGATAACAGGCAGTCTCCCGCCTACAATATTTCAAAGGTTGTTCGAGGGAGGTTAGTCCTCTAATTTCCAAGCCAAAAAGTAAATAACAAATAACATAATTACGGTTAATCATATTCCTGTAATATATAAAGTTCTTAGATTTGTTTTCTTTCTGCCTGTATTAACTGGAATATCCTTGCTGCTGATTCAGTTGCAGTTCTAGGATTGTGGGGTACAACTTTTATCACCCGTGACCTGCTCTCACTAGTTTCTCTATTTTGATCTGATTCCTCAACTGTTGGAGCCATGGGAAATAATGGACGATCGCCATTAGGCCATACCATAGGGCTGCTGGCTGTGCTTCCCTGCAACTCATTTCCCTTTAATCCTCGACCCTTTTCAGCTGGACAAGTCATTACTTGACTCGTTTGGCTCGACATGTTATGTGAGTGCTGGTTTCTCAGTGTATAGTTGTTAATCTCACCGGCTGATGCTTGAATGTCCTGTTCATTTGACATGGGTTTGGCGCACGAACTGATCTGCTCAACAGCTGAACATGATAACGATTGATGATTGACTGGAAAGCCATATGGTGGGAAGTATGCATGATTCAATAGAGGTGTTTTTGGAGGAATTCCAACCACTTGCTTGGCAGCAGCTGGAAGACCATAAGCTGCATTAAAAAAGCCTGCATTCGGAGGGCATAGCCCTGTCAATGGTTTGTAAATTAGCCCTTCAGAAGGGGACATCACCGGAACTAGCCACTGACTAGCTGGTAATGGGGGGAAACACCATGGTTCTGGTTTGGCGTTTGTGCCCGTTGAAGCTCGTGGTATGTTTCTTGAATGAAGATCATCATGAGATTGATTAGTGACAAATCCTTTGAGGGCTTCACTGTTACAAGGCCGTGGAGAAATTGGGATCCGGCTCTGGTCTTTCCACGAAGAACTCAAAGGCAGTGGTTGCAGAGCACTCTCAGCTGGTAACTTCTTTGATTTTGGTACTTTCATGGCCGATTTCTTCAAATAAAGATCGTCTTCAAGCAATAAATGAGGCGATTTAGCAATCAGCCTTTGAACCTGTTTCAATTCTTTACCCGTATTAATGACATTTGTTATGCATGACTGAAGAACATCGAAAAATCACCTGAAATGCAAAGACAGCTAACCTTTATGACTCTATGCAATTCAAAGACTTGCAACGCAAAGATTCTTTGTTGGCTGGAAATAGTAACAGAAAAGGAGGAGTTTTTCATTAGATAGCATTCAAATCTTCAATTATTCTATGATGCATCTTTGTAGCGTTAGTGCTGTCATTAGTTTCTGCAGGAGATATAAATTGGAAATATAAAAGTTAAGATTCTTACTTGATAATCATCTTTCTGACATCCCAAAACTGTTTCTCACCAATAACTCCGACAACATGGTCGGGGGAAATTATATTGGCTGAAGCAGACTTCATCATGGAGGTGACTGAATGTTTTGGATGTATAGAATCACCATTCTTGTCTTCTTCAGGCTTGCTTTCATTTTTCAGGCTGATTTTCTTATCATCTTTAAGTGATGGAATTAAACAAGATTTCCCTCTCAGATTGGAGCCATTTTTCTCCCCAACATCTTTCCTGGGTCTCACCAGTGTTTCGTGTTTAAAAGCCGAAGTACCTGCTGCAGTAGCAGGCAATCTATTTGGAATATCATCAAAACCGCTTGGTTCGCGTCCGGAAGACTCGGCAAGACATTCAATCCGTTTGGAGATTTCTAACTTAGAAGGACTCGAAGTTGCATCACCCAAAGGCTTAGTTCTAGCTTTATGGACTGAAGCTGATTTTTCTGCCCCGAGCTGATTGGTCGGTATCCTTTTCTTATTCTCCTCAGCACGGCCTGTAGCCATTTGCCTCGAGTTCAAATCCGTTGAGCAAGAACCCGTCAAATGTGGTTCCGGAGTTTGAAATTGCACCGAAGAGAAATTCCCTTCTTTGTTTTTCTTACCATTAGTAAGATGTGGAGTTTGAGCAGAGATTGGAACTCTAACCTCATCCTCGTCTCTTCTAGTCTGCTCTAAAAAGAAGTTTCTCACCGTGGAGATATTGTTATCTTCGTTCTTATTCCACTTATAATCAGATGACAATGGCCCTGTCATTCTTAAAACTGGTGCTTTGGTCTCCTCCTTTGGCATATCATTCAACTTTACCACAGTAGACGAATAAGAAGTCAACTTCTCGGTCCCATGTGTCGACAAGGGTGGCTTGCAGAATGAGGTGAGCATAACCCTTCGACGGCCTCCAATCTACCATTTCAATTTCAGGATACGAGAGCCTCAATATTGTTAAGAAATACAAAAGATTAATCAACTTACCTTTTGAGATTGTTAGTAATCGATAATTGTATGAGAGGACCAAATCTTAAGTTTGAATCTTTGCATCGTGTAAAGACTATAAAAAGAAATTAGAGCACACATTAGAAGATATGTTAAGAAACACAAACCATTCAATTAATCTTAATCCAACGGCTTAATATTTTGGAATTGTTGGCAATTTATGGAGTACAAGACATCGAATCTTTTCATCAAATGCGATGCATAATTTTCACATCCATTCATTTTCAGCCCTTTTTTCTATTAAGGATTCTCCGAATTGCTTTATTTTAAGAAGCGATAGTACAACATTCAACAACTGTCAAAGCAAAGAAGGCTTTGAGACATCAGTCAGTCCGTACAACACACATGTTTGTCTCCTAAAAAGACCTCCATTGGAAGAACATGCAAAAGGAAACCTCTCACTTATAACCCTAATCTATGCAGAGTATGATTATGTGATTCTTGCTGTGAAAAATATGTTGAATCGACAAAGGCTACAAGGAAATTTGATGAGCAGGGAGCTTACATGGCTTGAGGATGTTGAAGGAACCATGCTGTTGCTATTAGTGGGAGGCGGGGGCGGCAAAAGTGGAGCTGATCCAGAAGAAAATCTTTGAGAAGGAATACTAAGTTGCTCATAAAGAGCCATTTTATTCCTTGGAGGCGCTCTTTGGCCTCCTTTTTCTGCATCGTTTACATGAAGCCTAGGAAACATAGGACTCATCTCCTTTTCCTCATCCTTCGTCCCTCTCATCATCTCTAAGCTTTTCAATCAGTAAGTTTACTTGTTGTATGAAAAAACCACAACAAAACGTTCATTCCATCTATTTTCTGCTTTTATGAACCATTCCACAATGGAAATGACAAAAAATATAAGTTCATCAAGAAGGCTACCTTGAAAGAACCAGAAAAAAAGAGCCTATTTTCATGGGGAAGACAGTAAGTAATGAAGAAAAAATCCCTTGAAAAATAAATTTCATGCAAGAATAATCAAAATTACAAAATCCCAATGATCAATCCACTTGAAACAAACATGTCTTCCCTCTGAGTAAAACGAACAAACAGGAAGAGAACATGAAAAATGGTCAGAATTCACAAATATCACAAACCAGCCCACTTGATAAGAATCAATGCCGGCCACATCAAAGACTCCAAATAAAACAACAAACCCGAAAATCAAATGATGGAGAGAGAGAGACGTAGAACTGGGAAAGATAGATTCTAGAGGAGAAAACGACGACCTTTATTTGCCCCATAGAGAATCTGATCAACAAAAAAGAAGAGAGCTGACAATGGAGAGTGGGCAATGTGGGGGCACCAGGTGGATAGAGCCAGAATTCCTTTAGGCAACGAAAAGAGCCTAATCCCCCCCTTCACTTGGAATCCTCCAGTACCCACCTCCCTCCAATGGACGCCACACCTCATCTGGGACAGACCCACAGTCCTACCTGGCAAAACCCAAATGGCTCTCAAAACTCCGAAGGTCCACTGCACCCCCACTCTTCCTGTTCAAACCAAAAGACTCAGTCTTTCTCCATTGGAGAGTTTGGCGACCTTTCTGTGAGTCTTTTAACCACATGTTCTTTTTTCTGAGGAGTCTGGCCAATCTCCTAACTAAAAATCCGTTAAAGATCGTCTTCCACGAGCTCCTAACTAAAAATCAGTTCAAGATCGTCTTCCACAACCTAATTTAGAAAGACTTAGGAACTGCCTTTCACGCGCACGTGAAACAGTTATGTTGCACTACCCAATGATGAGAGCATTAGTCGGATAACACAAGCGCAGTGGCGTGCACTCTACCAAGAAAGCGAGTGGTGGTTGCCCCCTTTTGTGAAACTGGGTTATCCCGTTTAGGGAAGGAAGATTTTAACTTATATTTTTAACCGCACGTGATTAATTAGTACACAAACTGGGTTAGCACGTGATTAATTAGAGTGAGAAACACGTGGGTTTTTTAATGCACACAAATTAGATTCACGCTCCCTAATCCAAGGAGTATCGATTGATCGAGGTAGTCGCGAATATAAATTTACTCAGAGACACATTGTTAGGATCAGTTCATCAGTAAATAATCAACTTGCAAGAGATAAGTCTTCTACTAAATAAAAAATAATAAAATTATATTATATTCTTATTTTTTAACATGACAATTATTGATAAGTGTAATTGTTGATGAGAGCTTCTGTCAATGGAAAGAAGTGCAGAGAAGAGAGAGAGTTGCCAGAATCATTTCATTATCAAATATTACGAAGGGTTACATAAATATATAAGGTGGTCTTCCACCTGTCAGGCTGTCACGCGTGGTGTGAACGTAGAGATAGTGGAGCTACTCTGACATCCCCCCTCAAGCTCAAAGCAGGCCTGAGACTGAGCTTGTGCCAGTAGCGGAGGAAAGGTGTTGTCGGAAGTGGCTTCGTTAGGCCAACAGCAAACAAGAAAGTGATGAAGAGGAGGAGAATATAGAAGAGGAAGGGAATAGAGACACTCAAGGGAGTTTTGAGTTTAGGAGTAAGAGAATTGATGGAGGGCGCCCACTGATTTGAAGAAAGAAGAGAACAGAATGAGAAAGAGAGGAAGTGAAAGTGACAAGGGCTGCTGAGGCTTGAGGAAAGGAACTGATCCGCGTTTGATTTCACGGTATCGGCGAGAGAAAATTCTCCGAATGAGAATGAGAATGAGAATGACAGAGAGAGAAAGGAAAGAGAAGTTGGTACCTGCCCTTTTTTGTTGAGAGATTGCAGAGAGTGATTTGAGAGAGAGTGTGTAAAAGCCGTGAAATTTTTAAATGATAAATTCCACGTGTAAATTTTTTGCCTTGAAAATCGGTCATAGCATTGAAGAAGTTGACTGAATTGTCGTGTAGTGGCCACATATGCAAATTTGGTCATTTGGTCAAAATCGGTGAAGTTGAAATTTTTCGAATAAAGAATTCAATTAAGGAACGAAATTGGACAGTTAAATTGGATCTAGAACATCGTTAGATGATGTTATGATTAAATTGAGAGTTTGAATAGCCTATGTGATATATAATGTGTATAATTGATTTATATACATTTATTTTGAATTGGGAAAAGAAATTAGGAAAATTATTGGATAAAAGAAATAAATGAGTTGGAATAAGTGAAATAGGAGTATGAGAAGATAAAAAAATAAAGAGAGAGAATAAGGGGGAAAAAATCCTGCCAAATATCTTGGAGTAACAAAGTACAGGGTTTNTTCTTGGGATTTATTTATGAGGATTCCCATGTTTTATACCTTTGCCAAGCTTGGATGATTTCAACAAGTGTGATACGATTCTTGCGTAATTGGTTGCTTCGGTCGGTAAGGCAGACCGTCATCGAGGTAGTGATTTCTATACCTCTTGCGTTATATTGCATCGTATCCCGTTTTCAAAATAATTATTTTGTGGAACACGATGTGTAACGACCCAGATTTTTCGTAAATCCTAAAAATGCGTAAAATTTAAAATTTTCTTTTTAAAACCAGTTAGAGTGCATAAATCCGAATCGCTACTAACTCTTTCTTACAACTCATCATGAAAATCAACTTATCGATTTACACGGAAGCGTTAAAAATCATCTATTTAAATTCTTACGACAACGTTGTAAAATATCACTTGCGAAAACATTATAAAATGTCCCTTTTTACAATCATAGCGGAAACGTGAAAATTCTTTCAAATATTTCGTCATGGGTAAAAACTTAACGAAATAAACTTAAATTCATAACCTTTGTTTTCTTTAATTTCTTTGATTTATAACCTTTTACTTTCTTTGGTCTTTGCCATGCCAACCCGAATCTCCTATGTACGAAATTATCCATCTCTGCTTCATTTTATGATCATCATCTTTCTCTTATCTGTTCGTCGTTTCCTGCACCACAAGTAAGGACGTGAGCTTACGCCCAGTAAGGAGATGGGGAAAAACAATTTATGCATTCTCTCTTTAGTCTTTGTTGGATTGAGGGCCACTCAATCCAACCCTTTCATTACATTCTTTTTCTTCATTCGTTTCTTACTCGTACATCGAGTTTGGAGATTGGAGGTTTTCCTTTGAGATGGCCTAGCCGTTCGGGCTACCCATCTACTCCAACTCCTTATTTCCGGCATATACCCGCCTTTAGGGTTCTTTCCTTTCTGTCCCGGCATATACCCGCCTTTAGGGTTCTTTCATTCTGTCCCGGCATATACTCGCCTTTAGGGTTCTTTCATTCTAGTTCCGGCATATACCGGCCCTTAGGGTTCTTTCTTTTCATTTCGTTCTTCCTCACTCATGTATGTGGGCACCATTCCGATGATTACCCCCTACTTGGTTTCTATTATCATGAAACACACTGCATAACATAAACTTAAATATATAATGATAAGTAAACGCGCATAGAAAGAATAATTGAAATGACATGAACATAAAGTAACGTGCAACACTTATCACCGAAAGCTAACATGTTCCTCGAAAACCATCTAACATAAAAACATGCTTAAGTGTCAATAATTGACTATACATATAACCTAGAACCAGAAGGTTCCTATCCAGCACTAATAATAACATGTATAAATTCCATAATTTACCAAAAATAGTAAAATCTGAAACGACTTACACAATGTTAATAAAACCCTTATCCTTTCGTTCTTTCGTTCATTCATTCTCATCATACGTTTTCTTTTCATTTCATCATTTATCATTCTTTTCTTTTCATTTCATCATTTATCATTCATCATTTATCATTCTCGTCATACTTTTCTTTTCATTTCTTTCATTATTCATATAGTTCATTCGTACTTTTTCTAACTTAATTTATTTTCATTTCCTAGTATCATCCTAGTAAAACAATAAGAATAATCGACTTCAACACAAAGCAACTCACACACACTTTACTTGGGTGTAGGGCACAAGGCCAAGACAACCCATTCCTTACCTCAATCCTTAATACGAAATAACACGTATTCATTGGTCTTCTTTTTCTCTTCAACACCTTCACAAATCATGTTCACACATTAATACATTATCATAGATATCCAACTAGTGCACCAATGAACATAATTAATCCAAATGTTAATTTCATGCTTCTATAACCAACATAGCCTTCATTACCATATTTCCACAGTCAACATGTTTATGCTTCAAAAGCATGTCTAGCAACATTTCTAAACCAAGGGTAACCCCAAATGAAAACATGTAGATCAGAACAATTTTCTGCATCAAACTGGAAACTACAAAACCAGAAAACTATATATCACATCTTCCATTTCCTCTTTATACTTTCTTTCACTACTTTCTCATTTCTCTTATCTTTAATTCCTTGTCTTAATGGATTTCACCTCTTCACATCTTCAAACCATATCATAACATGTGAGTCATGCAACACTTGTACAATTTCAACAAGAAACTATAATTTGCATAAAAACCAGAAAAATAGTTTCTACACAAGAACATTCATAACAATCACTGAGTTTCTTTCCATCATAACCATCACCCTTTTATCTAACATATCATTGTCCAATTATTTCGTGCTAACCTTTATCATAGTCATTTTCATGCTAACCATTGTCATAACAATTTGTTTTTCTTTCCATCAAACCAGAAAACAAGAAGTTACTGAACAAACTGCAGGAAATTGTTTTCAAAGAAATCATCAAGGCAAACATACTTGTGGGTAAGGCTTATTAAGCCAAACACACCCTTCCTTACCTCTTGAAGTCGTGTAATGTAGCTCCAACAGCTCCCTCACTAACAGCAACCTTAACCTCAGCAAAAACCCACTCAGCAAAACCTCCTCCGTAGCAGAAAAATGCAGGATTTGAAGAAATGTCCAACACTAAATAAGAAGGCTACCTAAGGGGACAGGGCAGGTACACGTAGGGTGGCTGCTTTGTGGACTAATTTGGCAGCTGGGAAGGCTTTCGGCGAGAATTTAATGGCTACACGTCGAAGGAAATCTCCTTTTTGACTTGTAAAAAAAACTGGTCTGCTGCGTAGCGGACGTGGTGGACGCCGTACATTCTCGTCCACTGCGTCCGAAATCCAAAAATTACACAGCAAATGGCGTCCTAAACAGGCGTCCTCTGCTTCCGAAATGAGGTTGCGGACGCCATTTTGCGTCCGCAGCATCCGCAAGGGTCGTCCGCACGAAATACAAAATTGGACAGAGGCATATCGGACTCCATTTTCTGCTTTCGCAGCGTCCGCTCTTCTTCAGCCAGCGTCCGCACTATACAGAAAATAAGACAGATGCATATCGGACTCCATTTTTTGCGTCCTCTGCGTCCGCAGGTTTCCAGACAGCATCCTCTGCACTTAAATATTGAGTAGAGGATGCTGTTTTTTGCATCCTATGCATCCTAAAGTCCAATTTTTATCGTTTATACATGTTTTCCTCAATATTCGTCCAAGTCCGACACATACTAAGTTAAGAACATTCCTAGGATGACATAATATAACAATATTCATTCCGCTATATTTGGAAATGAAATTGATTACATAGAGGATCGGGAAAAATCTAGGATCGGGGTATTACACGATGATGGCCTATTTTACGAGGTATAGCTATCTATGTATATAGCGAGTTTTTCGATAAAAGCCACATCGATGGCCTTGGGCCAGATTTATAATATGATTAGAGATTTCAAATTAAAATCCATGTACGGTAAAATGAGAAACACAACCCTGATTTCGAAAATATAGAAAAAAACCAGTTTTGCATGAGGTGCACCTAATATAGCTATACTTTACTGAGTTAGTCACTCATCCCAAACGACTCCTCCCCCAAAACTTTAGGTAAAGGCAAGAGCAGCTGAGGATTAGGAGTTGAAGTGTTCTGTTATTTACATTCGAGCGATTTATCGTTACTTGGTGAGGATATTTACATTTGGTCTGTAAACCTTAAACACAGTTGGTTTTGGATTTGTTTCACAGTACTTGGATTTCATTTTAATTTATGCACCATATTTTCTCGTGATCCCTATTCGGACCTAGGCCCATATCATCTTGGGCCGAATTAAGTATTTATAAGTCTTTCGCTAAAACACACGCCTTGCGCTGGGTGATCGGGTTCTCTATGAGGATCGGGTCGCCTGACCCTGCGGTTCTGTTAGGCCTGTCTTCGGGTCGTGACAGAGAGAGGAAGCAAATAAGAAAGGATGAGATTTTGGAGAGAGAGAGAGCTTCGAGCTTAAGCTCGGCTTGAAGAGTTTGGGCGGTGCCGAAATTTGTTTGATATTTGAAGAAAAAAAAAAGAAGGTTAGAGAAGCAGAAAATGTATTCTCTTTTGTAGAGAGAGAAATATGAGAGAGAAGCTGACAGAGTTCAAAATCTCTAGGTTTTTTTTGTTAGAGAGGCAGGAGGTGATGGAATGGGAAATAGAGGACGTGATGAGGGAGAGAGTGGAGAATTGGAGTGGGTGCTTCGAAATGTTGAGATCTGGTGCTGATAATATTGTTTCTCAGATTGATGATTTTTTTTTTT